>VZRJ01004386.1:990199-1033053 GCA_013397565.1 Ptilonorhynchus violaceus
CCCGGAGGGGCGGGGCGAGGGCGGGGCCGGGGCCGGGTTGCGGGCCCCGCGGGGAGCCGGAGCGCGGCGGGCTGGGATGCGGAACCTGCGGTGTGTGAGTTGCGAAACGTCGCTCGGATAAGGAACTACTGGAGAGGGTCCAGCGGAGGGCACAAAGATGATGAGGGGACTGGAGCTTCTCTCTTATGAGGAGAGACTGCGGGAGCTGGGCCTGTTTAGTCTAGAGAAGACTGAGAGGGGATCTCATTAATGCATATAAATGTCTCAAGGGTAGGTGCCATGAGGATGGTGCCAGACTCTTTTCAATGGTGCCCAGCGACAGGGCGAGGAGCAATGGCCATAAACTAAAACACAAGAAGTTCCACCTCAGGGTGAGGAAGAACTTTACACTGAGGGTGGCAGAGCACTGGAACAGACTGCCCAGGGAGGTCATGGAGTCTCCGTCTCCGGAGACATTTAGAATCCTCCTGGACGCATTCCTTCCCTTTTATTTGCACCTAGTAACCTGCTCGAGGTGAGCCTGCAGCGCAGGGGATTGGTACTGGCTGATCTCCAGAGGTCCCTTCCAACCCTGATGATTCTGTGATCTGCTCCAGCATGGGACCACATAATCATGCTGGGCACCCCATAAGACAGGGCCCCATGTACCGGGTTTCATGCAAAAGCAAAAGGAAATGTGAAGTAAAGGCCTGGGCAAGGTAGTTGCAGGATCCAGATTCAGTGAAGGTCAGAACAAAAGCACGTCAATAAATTTGGGAGAGCTGCAGCTTTCTTCAACGTGAGGTGTTTTCCACGTTTTAAAGATTCAGTAACGTCACTGGAGACTTGGGTACTCCCAGATTAGGGAGAGCAGAGTCTGTTTAATGAACCTGGCAGCCAAGTTTGAATCACAGCTAAGGAAGTACAAAGGCAGGGGAGAGGACAGGTTAGCTCAGCCTGCTGAAGTGAAGCAAACTGGGCTGGAGAGGGCTTCCCAGGTGCAAGGCAGCATCGCCAGGTTGGGATAGGAGTGACAGGATGAGAACTGAACTGAAACAGCGGGCAGCAGCTCCCTGCAGGAAACCTTCCCACTGAGACAAGCTCCAGAAGGATGAGGAATCCCATCTAGAGGTGTAAATATACAAAAAAAGTGAGAGAGAAAGCATCGAGGCTTGTGTCCTGCAGGTGGACAGAGCAGATGCACAGCCAAGAGTGGCTTCCACTACCACAAATGCTGCCAATGCCCCTGTGTGGAGTGCCCTTGATCCCTGTCACAGCAGCTGGAATCTGAGTAATGCAGGTTTGATAACAGTAATACCAGGCATTTAGGTTTGTTATCAGGCTTATACTTTGCTTTACATGTTTTCAATTTGGGGAATTATGCTGGCCTATGGAAGAATAAGTCACAAGTCCAGCTGGACGTGCTGCATTAATAAAGGTTAGTCCTCAGCTCCTGGTCTGAGTGTGGTTTACTGTGAAAATTAAGCCCTCAAGGAAGGTTAATTTGGGAGCGTTCCAGGGAAGGAAAGCAGCTGAGCTAACAAAAAGTACTCTGACAGTCAGTATAGTGGCACAGGTGTGAGTGCGTCAAAAAAATCCAGATTAATGAACACTTAGGGCCAATCAAGTCAGTTGAAGTTAACTGATCAAGGTAAAGGAGACCGAGACAAAATTAACTTTTCTGCTCTGATCACTCCTTATGTCCTCACAACCAAGCTATGAATCCCACCTTGCTGGATCTTACTACATGACATATCAGAGATAATGGCCTTTCCCATCTGTCCACCCAGCTAAACTCTTCCATCAACTTACTTTGCTTCGTCTTCTCTGGTTTGTACAAAGAGGACCCATGACAATGCCATGCAGCAGACAGCTGGGCCCTGCTCACTGATCTTGCACTAGTGAAAAGCAGAATAAAGTGAGCAACTGCCGTGAGGTGATAAACCCCAAAAAGCCAGTGTGGGACAGAGATACCAAAGAGAGGACACACACACAAAAAGAGCTGTATTATCAATGATACTACAATGCACTCCAGTCAGTACAGCAACTAAACCCAACATTTAATGTTGCTAGTACAGGATCAACATGCTTCAACTGGTCTGTTGGCCATTTCAGCTTTTAGTTTTGATCTGGTAAAGTAAAGTATTTTCAAATATGTTCATGTCTTCACTTGTTAAATTGCTTTTACACACAGTCTGGAAAACAAAGATCAGTCCATGAAGACTTTTGTTCTTCAGTCTTTTTGCCCTTTGCTTCACTCTTCTCTGCCAACTGCTAGTTTTTCCTTTGTTTTAAAAGACTAAGCAGAAGCTTCCAATCTCTTCATAAAATGTTTCTTTGTGTTTAGCTTATTGGAAGAAAGTGACATTTCTGTAGATTTTGTAGTTTATGATGACCTTTCCAAATTCTAAAACATCTGTGTCTAAACCGTGGTGAAGTTTTGTGTATTTCTACAATTTTGTGCTTGTTTTGACTTCCTTACTTTTTACCAAAGTTTAATAGTAATTTTTCATCCTTTAGCTCTGTCATACTGGATAATATGCATATATCCCTGTAAGTCTGCCAGTGATTTTCCACGCTGCAGTAGTGTTACTCTGTAGCTGAACAATGTTAAATATAGAACTATATTGAATTAGTTGTTTTTGTGGGCCTGTGCTACACTATATAGATTTTGCATCTATTAGTGTTTTATCAGAGATGCCCAGAATACTCTCTGAAGTGTCCTGAGCTGAAACCTAAAGATTTTCACAAGAACCAGGAATTTCCTATACTCACTGTCTTGACTTTGATCAATTGCTAATGTAACAGGGAACTTAAGGTCCAAAAGTGCTTGATCATCAGCCCTAAAATCACTGCATTTCCACAAGCCAACATTTCTGGAAAGCTATTAGGATAGTTCACATTTTTCAAAGGTAAACAAAGTAAGTCTTGTAGAAGTACAGATCCGTATCAGTGCACTATTTCTTTCTTCTTGAAACTGCAGTGATCCTTTCCGGCATCACAATTTGGGCACACAGTCTGGATTCATTATTTGCAAAGCATCTTTTCAGTGTTCTCCCCCAAAATGTCCAGTCTTTCCTCTGGGCACCAAGTTCCCTGAAAAGTCCGATGCAGCCTGAAAACAGCATTCATATTCTCTTGGACTCAGTGGTGACTGGGGTCCCAAGAGCACATTCTTTATGAAATCTAGCCTCTAGTGGCTCCTGTGACTATCTTTGTGTTTCTCCTTCTATCTCTCCAACCATAGCTTCTCTGGAAAAGACTTTGCCCTCAGCCAGGCTTTGCCACAAACCTTTGGTCTTTGGCCCATTGCCCTGCTCTCTCTACATCTCCTCCCTGTGTTGCTCAATGTACGTAAACATACATTTTACTATTATTTCTAATAACCACAAGTCGACCTTTCGAATTCAGATCCCATTTATTTCCAAGCAACCCTTACCCTTAGAACTTTATGAGGAAGACTAGCCTTGTTCACCCTTAATGTGGCCATAGCAGGATGATTAATTCTGTCCTAATCTCATTCCCCTCCTTCCATTTTCAATCAAGATGGAGAACACGATCTTCTCCTAATTCAAACCCATATCCCGTGCATGGTCTTCTGCTCTGAATTCTCCTTGCATCCTCACATCCAAGTTCTGAATCACACTTTGTTGAGTTTTTTCTGTGTAACATATCAAAGATATGAACTTTCTGATCCATCACCTCAGCCAAACTCTTCTTGCTTCCTTGTCTCTGGTTCTCACAAAGACAGTCTTGCACTTCTCATGTCCATTCAAAGTGCTTCTGGAAAGAGATTTTTTTTGTGAGTGATTGCCTTTGCTGTGTCACTTCAAGCTTTGCATCTTCCCAATCTTTCCTGACATGCCTTCCGCCTCTCCTAGCATTTCTGATTCATCACTAAGACACCAGCTCCTCCTACACCCAGTTGGCCCATAATATCAGCCTCCAGCACCTATTTATTAATATTTCAAGTACTTCCATGCTTTCTTCTGTGCTTCCCTAAGGCATGAAAGGACTTGCACATCAAAAAGAAATTTGGGAGCCATGAAAGAGTGTTAGACTACACCAGAAAATTTGCAGCTATGAAAACTGAACTTACTCATGGCAGCTTCTCTACAGAGACACAAAATGGGCATAAATATCAGATGGTAAGAGAAAATGTGATACCTGTGAGTGTGTATTGGGATCAACAGCAGCAATGCCATTCTTTGGCTTAAAAGTGAAACTAAGTTTTCCAGGGATGGTCAGAAAAAAGAGCCAAGAGCTGCACAGCTTCAAGACCTTGAAACCAAATAGTTGCCTGTAGCGTGCACTGGGAAGACCATCCCTGAATTATTGCAGCTTGTTAAATGCATGGAAGAGATTGTGTAACAAGTTAAATATATCATTTGCATAGCAGTCTGGGTTTTCATATGGTGGGACTTGATGACTGAGGTTGCCCTGGAAATAAAAACCAAGCTGATCATTCAGATGGACACAAATCTCACACATTTGATGTTCTACATCCTAGCACAATCTGCTTTAAAAGAAAAACAGGATTTATGCCTCACTTGTGCAACCCTAAACATAGAATTGCTAAGACATCTTTACGATAATAGAGATGAGAAATTTCTAAGTAAATAAATTATAGCTTCCCATTGCCAGAAGTTTATTACAGAAATGAGTCAAGACAAAGATTTTCAACATTATAAAAAACAAGTCAGAGCCCTCTTTGAAACGTAATTTTAAAAACCTGTCACCCATTGCCACAGGCATACTGAGATGGACAACATTTAACAGTGGCAGATCAATCAATGTTTGAGAGGGTCATGTTTTTCTTAAAATTCCAGCTCTAGTCTGGTGAGCACTACAGGAGAGCATGAAAATCAAGTTCATATTTCATAGTGAAGCGTTCTTCCATTCTGGAGAGGGCAGATTAAAATTTGGCTGGAAAAGAGAGAGATTCACTCCCTTACAGCTGTGTTTTGGAATATCTGCATGTCCCCTGCTCCTCTATGCAGATCTTCATGCCTGTCTCAATGAGCCTCCCTGCAGGCATATGGGCCCAACTGCACTGATTGCTTTGCAGAACTGGGGGTTAGAAATTACAAAGCCACATGCTTTATAATTGCAAACTCACTAACTTATCCCAGTCTCGTTCAACGATCTTCTCCTTCCCAGCAGGGCCCATCTGTCACCATTTCACTAACTCCATGTTTTAATGAGATTCAATTTCACTCTTTGCTTTCAAATTATTTTATTCTATATCTGTACACTGAAAGAAAAAAATTGGTTTTTATTAAAAGGAAGTCAGTCATAAATATGTAGAAAACTGAAGGGCCCCTGCATATATTGCCATTTAACATTTTATCATTGTATTATTGATAGTTTTGCGTTATCTTCAATCAATGCTAAAAGAGCAATTAAAAGACATTATGCTTCAGAAAGAGAGAAAACATGAAGGACAGGTGGACATTCAAGTATAAAGTGCCTTAGAACTACAACAAGCTGATAAGTGAGTCCTTTGGAAGCCTAATCTTTGGGTAAAATGTTCTCATTCAGCTCATGCTACTGCATTAGACTTGGACCATGAACAGTCAGTGAAGAATTCTGCTCTTAAAGGAGAATATATCACTTGATGTAAAAATAACAGCGTCAGCTCTCATGTTATTAGCTCTCTTCATTAGCCCAGCCACAGGTCCTGAGCGAAGAAAGGCTCTACACAGACTGCAGCCCTGCCAGGCTTTACCTATATTACCTTTATACCTGCGACCTCCTAGGCTGGCTCAAGCCTGAGGGCGGAGTTGAAGGCATCAAGACAAATTGACCAGACACTGTAGCTGTCATTTCACAGGATACACTGTGAGGTTCATGCGCCAGCCCCTCTTTGTTCAAATGAAACAAAAAAAGCCAGATCAGGAGCACCATCATCAGCTACAGTGGGCAAATGCATGACTTTGTTGCATGGTTGCAATGCTCAGCCAACAAATTTTTGTCAGACTGTTGTCTATCCTGCATTCATCTAGCTGGCTGCAGAGTGATGTGTGGCAGGAAAGCTGCATTGCTGTGTCGGAAGCATTGTGCTCATCCTTGCTACCCTGTGGAGCCATCAGCGTACCTATCTGGACTGGTAACAGTAAGGAAGGGATTTTCCATCCACCTCTGTGCAGGTTGAAAGTCAAGCCAGTGGAAGTGCTTTCCATGGAAGATTTTATTCGTCACCCAAACACAAAGCTTCCTGTTGATTTGTTACTCTGCCCATTACACTTTTCAGTAATCCTCCCTCTCACTCATCTAACACTTTCTCCCTCTCCCACATCATTCCCACCAAGTCATCTAAAGCCACCCAGCCCTCAGGTGGCCACTGTTGTTCCTACCCACAGTCTCTGAGCTGAGCTTGTGCTTGGGTCTGTAATTACACACACCCAAATATCAGACTAGCACTGCAGGGCTTCCTTGCAGAAGCTGCAATGGAAATATATCCAGCAAAGGCCCTACATTGTGTCTCCAAAGTGCCTCTAGTTAGGAGCTAGGATATGCCTTACGCACCTTCTAATACCCTCCCCCCTTCCACTGCATGAAGCTTTCTAGCCACAAATCCCAAAGGATCCCTGCCTGTATTGCAGCTGTGCCGTGTGAGGCTGAGTGGCCTCCCACTGCCGGTCTGGGATTTCCCAGATGTACGTAGGCGTGGGTGAGTAGTAAGCCTGAGCTTTTTGATCATACTGCATTTATTAAGATATGAATCAAAGTCATATATACTCAATGAACCCAGAATTTGCTTAAGGTGCTGTTCAGACTCCACTGGCTGAGTAGCAGACAGAAGGTAATTGAGTCCAGTGCATCCTCATGGCATCAGCTCTACAAGTATGCAGCAACTGTGTGAGGTGTGTGTTTGAAACCACTGTGACTTCCAGATGCACAGCCCCACCAGCTGGAACAACTACGCAGGAGACTTGTAGACACTTGGATCTACTAGATACACTTAAAAATCCTCCTGTTCAGCAAGTTTGAAATTCTGGGTATCAAAACAGAGCTGCTCTGGCAAAATCTAGGCATAGGACAACAGGTAAAGAAAAAGATGTGCTGCTGCTACTGGTTGTGATGACCAGTATTGCCACTGGTGATGAAAATTCCCAAAGAGAGGAGACTGGGAACTTCTGCTTTACGGTATCTGTGATTATATATCTTCACCATCATTACACATTCTCTTCTTTTCCCTTCCAGAAACACACACACACATGAGCACACACTGAAAACTAAGAACATGGAGCTGTCTCCTCTCAGGAAGAATAAAGCCAACTTTGTCCCTTCTCTCAAGCGTGAATAAAAATCTGCTGATCTTACCTGAACATCTTCAGAGCTTTACAGTAAGTCCTTTCATGCCTCAGAGGGCCTATCCAGCCTCCCTATAAATGCTGCAATGGAAGTTTATGTTCCATCCAATAGTTAAATAAATGCTGACAGGTTATTGTGTTGTACCATTGCTAGATTTTCACATACTCCTTCATGGACGGAGGCAGAGTCGAAAGCCAGAGTAAAAGACAGCAGCATGAATGCTGTGCTTACTGTTTGTGATTTTGTTACCTAAAATTTGTATATAATAAGACTTGAATGCATCGGAGTCCTTAAAATAGAAATCACAAGTCCCAGTAAATACAGAAGAAAGAACAAGACAGTGGAAGATGTTGCCAGGTCCTGCACTTGAGTCATAACAACACGACAGGCTTGGGGAAGAATGGTTGGAAAGCTGCCTGGCAGAGAAGGATCTGGAGGTGCTGGTTGACAGCAGCTGAATGTGAGCCATCAGTGTGCCCTGGTGGCTAAGAAGGCCCATGGCATCCTGGCCTGTGTAAGAAGTAGTGTGGCCAGCAGGACCAGAGCAGGGATTGTCCCCCTGTACCCAGCACTGGTGAGGCCACACCTCAAAATCTGTGTTCAGTTTTGGGTCCCTCACAGCACAAAGACACTGAGGTTCTGGAGCGTGTTCAGAGAAGGGAAACGAAGCTGGTGAAGGGTCTGGAGCACAAGTTCTATGAGAAGCAACCGAGGGAGCTGGGGGTGTTTAACCTGGAGGAGGCTCAAGGGGGACCTTATCACTCTCTACAACTTCCTGAAAGGAAGATGCAATCAGGTGGGAATCAGTCTTATCTCCCAAGTAACAAGCAACAGAACAAGAGAAAATAGCCTCAGGTTGTTGGGGAAGTTTAGATTGGATGTTAGGCAAGATTTCTTCATGGAAAGGGTCATCAGGTATTGGAAGAGACAGCCCAGGGAAGCAGCTGACTCACTATCCCTGGAAGTAGTATTTAAAAGACATGTAGATGTGGCACTTAGGGACATAGTTTAATGGTGGACTTAACAAGGTCAGGTTTATGGTTGGACTTGATGATCTTAAGGGTCTTCCCCAACCTAAATGATTCTATGATTCTAAGATGTTGGATGAAAATCACTAATCTTGGTACAGAAAAATCACAATAAAAACAAAGTTTTAATGTCTCTGGGGTGGCACTGTGTAAATAACATGGAAGCTTTAAAAATTATGAGGTGCTGATGAAATCTTGAAAAAGCTCAGATTCAATCAGCACTTTCTCTTGTACATGAAAGTCATTTGGACTAGTAAAAGAGACAACCAAGAAGGGCACTGGTTTGAGGAGTACTGGTTGCCTTCTGTATAGGAAGATAAAGGATAACATTGTTTTGAAATGCCAATGCAAAGGTAGGAAGAACATTATGTCCATTGGAAGAAATGCTATCCATTTTCTCAGAAAGAGTTCAGAATAAAAAGAGGAAGTAGGATTTTTCCCCCACCCTAAAGAGTTTTGTTGTGGGGTGTTTGAGGTTTTTGTTGTTGGTGGTTCGTTGGTTTAATCAGAACTATTCACTAATGATCAGAAATGTGTGATTCGTTAAGAAAGGAACATTTGAATGACAACTGAATCAAAATCCCAAAGGTCTTTAAAGGCACAGATTACATGATACTAAACAATGCAGTTTAAACTATTTCAGTAAAGACTAGAGAAAACAAAAAGCAAAATAAATAAAGATGCCAAACAATGTCAGCAAAACAGCAGCTAGCAGGTATAATAGAAAATGTTAAAATACCAGCAGTTGTAGTGATAAGCCCAACTAGTTCACAAAGATGTACACACAAGGCAGGAAAATATTTGGGTTAAATGGAATGGCTGAGAATAAGGTCCTTGTAAGCATAATAAAGGGGGAATGTGCAATTTCTGAGAATACCTACTAAAACAAGGCACAAAATTTTAACGTATGGAACAGGCAGAACACCACCAAGGAAAGTGAAAGCAGAAATAGAAATAACTGAAACAAAATTATTATATACACAGAACAAGCTTGAAATGTCAAAGAGTCAAATGCCACACTGGGGGAGAAATTCCGGAACCAAGTGTTTGGGCAGCACCAATTCGGAGAAAAGGCAGAACGGTGAGATAAGGGCACAGGGGTATACCCAGACAACCAGTGAGTTTCCATCAAAATCTCAGGGGGAGCACATGTGTTTGGCCGTCACAAGGTGTATGTAACTACAGAAAATCAGCTTCCTTAACAAACCTGACCCAGATCTGAGCGAGCCATTTGCATCACACCGAGTTGAATTCACAGGAAAGAGACGTCTCCCAGAGACAAAATAATATTTATAGAAGGCCTTAGAGATCATAGTAACTTGCAGATTTTTTTGCAATACTAAAGACTTGTTCTTTGGTAGATACTGCCTCACAAAATTCTTTCATGGCATGCTCTGCAGCTGTGACATTTCTGTGCAGACACAAGGACCTGACGAGATATTGCCAGGCCTGGTTTCTACCTGGTGCTCGCTCCTGCTCTGCCTGCTTTTGTGTAGAGGAGCAACTCTGGCAGAAAGCCTGTGGCTAAACTGACACCCTCCCCAGCCCATCATTCTCCCATCATTAGGTCTATCAGCTTCTCAGTTTATCAGCTACATTTTTATGAGTTTATGACATACCATACCCACATTTTCTGCCTCCTTTGTGCTATATTTGACTCAGCCTGGGTTGCATCTACATCTCAGTGTGCAAGGATGTTCCAGAAATTCATTCTTCAGTGATTAAAATCTTCTAGCATCTGTTTTAAATTTGCTTGGACTAATTTATAGCCATTCATTTTTGCTCAAATGCTACTGTTAAAGTACCAGCATTTAGGTTTTATGATTTCTTTTTATGAAGAGTTTGAAATTTAGTTTTGGCTGAATTTTTCTCATGGCGGAGATTCAGAGATTGTTCATGGATATCCCATAATAAATAATGCAAATGTCTGTAACATTTAGTGTAGATCTGTGCCTGGAATGGTTATGTTTATGCTGTTTCACATTTTTTCACGTGTATTTACCTAATTACCAACAGGTAGAAGAAATGTACTGTTTACATTAGACAGAAGGCTTTTAAGTATGGCTTATAGCACTAAACTTCATGTACAGCTAATCACAGCACATAAATCTTAGGTGTCTTCTGTCATCAGCTACACTTCACATCCCTCACAGACATTATTTAACAATTGAAATGTATTAGGAAACTAATTTGACGCACTTTAAAAATAATTTTAAGGTACACAAGTACAAAATAGTCTTGGCACAGACCCTGGGAAGCAAAGGAGTGAAAAGTTTGGGCAAGCAATCTACTTCCATTTTCCACACCTCTCCCAAAGGCATGTGCATTGTGGCAGTTACCTTCACAGTAACTACCTACCTAGCAGCTCAGTTTCTCACCTGCATTTGCCTGGGGATCCCCATTGCCTGTGACACCAGCACACTCCACCACCATGACACAGCACCAAACAGCCACACAGCCAGTCACAGACAATCTTTTAGTCCTGCTCCCTTTGTTGTCGGCTCATTCTTTCCTTAGAAATGTGCTGGCACTGCTGCACTCTCCACTCCCTGACACGAGGTATGATTAATGACAGTTCTTAAAAACTACAAATTCCTTTTTTGTCAGCATGGCCAACAACTAGAGTTTCACATGCTAGCAGCTTCATCAGTCTTCAGGCAGGAAACAAATCATGACACATTCCCCACAGGTCAGAATAAATGTTCCACTGTGGTACTTCTTTATCATTACTGAAAGAGAAATGCACCTAAGAAGAAAGCACCCAAGATTCATTCTGAAAAATCCTTCAAAAATTCCCTTTAGTGTGCCTCTGCTCACTGCTCCAGGACACATGTTGTGGGAAGCAGAGAAATACATGCTCACACTGAGCCTCTTTTTATGGGGGGGAAAAAAAAATTGAAAAATTGAGACTAAACAAAAGGTACATCATCTAATATGTAGTTTTATTGAATCAGTAATGCTCATTTTGGTTAGGATGCATAAGGCTTTAAATTCAAATCTCTTGTTTGCAATTGCATTAATTGACTTCTGACAAAAATTTCCCATGCCTGGTTTATCCAGTTGCTGAATTTTCTGCTGTTAAATTTAAGCAAAACAAATTTTAGCCTCTCTCATCAGGAAAGTAGGGGGAACTCCTGTTGTGTTACAATCTTATCTCCAGTCTCCAACTTGAACAATGAGTTGAAAAAGAAAAGTTCTGACTTAATTAGGTAATGACACTTTGAAAATGTCTTTCTGGGGCATTCCTGCCACAGCTGGGGAGTATTCAAGTTGGCTTTCCCACACAAGAAAAGCCAGTCCGTGGCTATCAGACCCCCTGACCTGATTTGCACCAAGTTCATCTGAGCTATTTGTCCATGAGCATGGACTATCAGCCAAAATCTTCCACTCTTTTGCTGAGAAAATAGTCATTTTCTCTCAAAATCATCTGGGGGAAGAAGCTGTGGTCTATTTACCAATGATTTTGTGCTAGAGTTATTACAGTGAGAGTCCACAGGCTCTCCACGATTGCTCACAAGGCACATGGATCTGCACCACAAAATGATCCTGTTGAGCACAGCCCCACCTACCAGCATGTGCTCAGTCACAGTGTGGCTGCCCAGAAGCAGTTTCAAAGGAACCTACAGCACCTGACAAGCCCACTGCCAGCTGATACTCACTTCTGAGTAACGAAGCACAATTGCTCAGCCACGGCTTCTGCTTTGCAAATAGGTACTGGGAGCCTTTGTTCAGCCCGGTTTATGTGAGCTCGCTTCTCTTTGCACTGTGCAAAGTTTGGAGTAGTGTAATGAGGTACTAAACCAACTGCCTTATAAACATCTGTTTATTGCGTAGCAACGGTGTTGCCTTTATTGGTGTATCTTGCTCTCTTCCCAGCACAACTGTTTGATCTGACTCATTTCCCTAAAAACGTGCTAACTGACATTAATTATAATCTTACCCTTCAGATCGTTCTCAGCTAATCCCTTAACCGCTTTTCACTTATTTTACCATGACGGAATCAGGCTGTCTAAGTTATAATTAGCAGTATCATCCTCATTCTCTGAATATTGACACAATATTATCACTAAGACATGATTTTCTGGTGTTTTTCCATCATTCCCATATTTGTCAAAATTATCAGAAGTCCAGAAGTCAACTTGGCCAATACTTTTATGACTCATAGGAGCAAATATTCTGGGCCTGCAGATTTATCAATGTTAGCATCTGTTACCTAACATGTCAGTAATTAGTGGGTCAGAAGTTCAGTTCATTTGGCATACGTGTATCACACTGCTTTCTTCCAAATGTAGTAATGAAATTATTATTTTGTCTTTTCTGCACCGTTACAAGCAGTTTTACCAGCTACATCCAGCTATGGCCAAACATTTCTGGGGCTTGAGGAAGGGCGATGTTGGGGTTTTTTTTATATTTATGCTCTTAACTTTATATTGTCTTCTGACTTTCCAGTCAGAGATCTTCTTCTTTGGCAGCCTTATTTTCCTATATCAATTTCTCAAGATTTGTGGCTCCTCATTCAACATTCTTCCGGCCTGTATTCAGTTTTTTCATTTGTTATAAATTGCTTCTTTATTTCTAATCAAGGCTTTCCCTTACGAACTGAAAACAGTATAGCCAATGTTCTTTTCTTTGACAGTGACTTTTGGACAGCTAATAAATGCTCCTCAAGAGTCATCATCTTCCATGTACATTGTTCTGCCCAAATATATTACCCGAACAGATTCTCCTTATAACTTCCTTGCGACTTCATAAATTAAAGCTTTTGAAGCTGTCTGTGTTTGAGACTCTCATGTGATTGGCCATGCTAAATATAATCAGGCCTTGAACACTGGTCTCTAGGTAACCACCAACTTCCAATTCAGCAACTTTCATCTTTATTCCTTGTAGTGAAGTCCAAAATATTTATCTTACACTGGTAAGGCTTTTAAGTTATGTAAGTGACATTTTATAAACTTTTTGGGAAAAGTGGTTAGGTCACCATCCGTTTGAACACACAAGACAAGATTAGATCTCTTTTTAAAAGACATTCTTTGATCTAGTTCTGAAAATACATTATCCAGCCTCTGCATAGGGAGGGTCAGCCTAGGTGAACAGTGAGGTCCCTTCTGTCCAGAGAGTCTGAAAGTCTTTGAACAAAAATGAAACTCTATTGATATTTAATTGGTAACTGCAAACATTTCAGTTTTTAATTCCCCCATAACAATGCAGATTTGAATTCTGCCCATTACAGAAACTTGGTTAGGTGTAACTCATCAAAGTTATTGCAAGTTTCCTAACCCGTCTAAAGGGTTGCCCCTTTTCATATTCCTCTTATTCTCTCCTTCCACCCTGCTGCCTCTATTGTATTTCCCAATGTTAGTTGGCACACTGGTCTACAGGCATTCAGGAATCTTCACTTCTAATTCATCTCTTGCTGCAGGTGCACAGCAATAACATGACAAGCAAAAGACACAAGTTAGAACATTAAAAATTTCAATTATAGGTCAGCTTTTTTGGTTTGATTTGGGTTTTCTTTTTTTACCTTGAGAGTGGTCCGATACTGGAAGAGGTTGCCTGGAGAAGTTACAGGATGTTTCGCAAGAGGTGTTCGATACTTGACTAGAAATGGTCCTGAGCAAGCTGATCTAATTAGACCTACTCTGAGCAGGGAGGTTCCCCAAATGACTCCCAGAGGTCCCTTCCAACCTAAATAATTCATGGCTGTATGACTACAGACCTAAAACATGGTAATTGTATCTTCCCTGTACAGTCCTACCTCTGAAACTCTTTTTTTCCTCTCTATCTGTATTAATCACATCATAACCAGCGGTGTTAACATTCACATCATTAACGTCTGAGCAGGTCAATGTAATTGATAATGTCAGTGAAATTAAAATGTCTTTTTGTTAAGGCTGTTCCATTTCTTCAGGTCTTTTCCTCACCAGACTGGAATCCAGTCTTTATGCTTCATAAAAACAAAATCCTTGATAACAGGTCTTATTTAAAGTAGTATGCCATTGTACTGAGGTACTCCAATGCTGCTCCTGACTTTTTGTAGGATATAAATAGTACAAAGCAGAAATAGTGCATTGAAGGAGGCGTTTGAACGGGACTAGACGTAAGCAGATACATCTGCCCGAATGAATGAAGTTTTGACTGTGCCGTTCTTGCACAATAGTAGTTTTGGTACATTGCTTCCTTCAGGCCTCCATGAATGAATGCACTGGGCAAGGCAGCTGGAGTATTATAATATATGCAGGGATTTATGAGTTTTGAAGAGCCTGCCTTTGCAATAAAAATGTAAATCTAGAATGTATAAGAAATATCTTCATCGATTATATAATCATTTTTTAGCATATTCTGAGGGACTAAATATTTACAGCATTACTAATACACTCCACAGCTTTTTGCTTGTGTTTGACAGATCTGTGATGAGGTACCAGCAGCACATTAAATCACCTTGAAGAATATTTCAAACTCCATTGGCTGTTATACGTAATGCAAATTCAAGGTAAAGTACTTCAAGTTCTAGAAGTTACAGTAGTTCAAAAAGTAGAGCCTAATGATGAAGGATGACAAAACATAGTGGGAACTGCAGTGTGGACCAAGTAGACTTTTATAGACCATCATTGCACAAACAGTCCATTAAACTTTCTGAAGCTATATATAATTAGAAATAGCTATGTTTTTTTTATTCATACCCTGTTAATATAGTACTCACTGACACACAGGTATATGTAGGCATCTACTGTCTTAAAAGCTAAGATAAGCAAGTGTCTTACACAGGAGTGTATAATGTACCATGAGGAACACAGGTACACATCAAGAGAGAGAGATATTTACCAGCAGAATGACAACAGCTTTTATAACCTGACTGCATTTCTGAAAGGGAAAAACCCTATGCCTGAGAGCCTTTTATAAGGATGATTACCTATTAATAAACTAAGAAGCTTAAAACCAGTATTTCCCACTAAGCTAACTAAAATAAAGCAAGATAGTGCTTAAATTATATTACAACTGCAATAAAATGAATTAATGTCCTTTTAAGATATAGTATGAAGTCAACAACTGCACTTTATATGAGCACAAATGGGATTCACATTGTGAAATTACTTGTCTGAGACTTAAGAACACATGATAATGGTACTATAACAAACACAACCTTCTTCCAGTCTCTTTGAGGCAGCTGCTAGGCTTATCAGAATTGCTGTTTATTGAGCAACTGAGGCAATTTTCCATTATTCAACCTAATTGCCCTTTTTTCATTCAAAATGGCTTAAACCCCTCTCTTTCCCATTTTGGCAAGCTCATACACTACAAACACAGTTTCCAGCCCTCGCAATGCAGTATGATTTAAGACAGCAATTTCTACATATTTGAATGTGTACAAGTTACCATGCAGACACACTTAATCACAGTTTCTAAAGGTTACAAATATTACTCATCAGTCGGGAAACTATCTATAGGCAAGTTTGCAGAGTCTTGAGCTGTCATCTGCTTTGGAGCAGCCTCAGGACAGCAGTAATCTGCATCGTGTTAGTCCAAGAGGAAACTACCTGTGCTGCTTACCCTTATGGATGGGATCCTTCTTTCTCTTCAACTCCCAAAATGTATTGAGGGATGTCACATCTTGCATCTCTGAAATACGCTGTTTCCTCTCTTTTTTCTGTCTGCTTTAGCATCAGGTGACTATCTCCAATTTAACCCCATGTCAAACCCTGTAAATTGAACCCTTCTGCTAGCAGTTTGTATGTTTTCAACCTCTTTTAAAGCCATGATAGAAGGGTCTCAAAATAGGAAGTTTTCAGGATAAAGAGGAGATTACTGCACAGCTCTTTTATCAAATCCCACACAGGATAAGAAGTGAATTGATGGTGCTGTCAGTTTCTCTCACTTCCTCTGGTTTTTAAGTTTCATTGATAATCTAATTCACCAATATTTTCTCTGACTTCATTGATACTCCCTTTGCACCCGTCAATATTTTGTACTCTCTCAATGATTTTTCAATCATTTTTGGTCCTATTAGCAGCAAAGGGTCAGAGGAATAAAGTCATTTTATCCCTACCTGAAGGAAGGTCACCCCTGGCAAAAGACTTTTTGCAGGTACATTAATAAGAAATTTAGTTAAGCGAATAAAACCAGCGTTGGCAGAGCATTAGATAGGAGAGTATGGAAAGAGAGTTTTAAATACATAAGCTTCGTCTAAAGCAGTTTATTATTTCACTACTGCCTCCAAGTGATGGCTTCAAAGAAACCAGTCATTCTCAACATTTCTTTAAAAAAAGTGCATAAAAGTGATTTAGTGGTTACAACTTGTCAACTTTTGTGATTATTTCTATTTTTCAGCAATGAGTTTATTTTAAGGTACATGTTAAAAACTTTCAAAAACATTTAAGAGTAAAATCTTACATTTCTCTTTTGATAATACTTCCACAGAGTGGACTTGCACTGCAGAAGATGTTGCAGTCATTTTCCTCCATTTTCAGCCAGTTTTTGGGTTTATTTTTACTAGGAGGACTGCCAGATTGTCTTGTGTTTGCGGAGGACTTGAATTGAAAAGGATATTCTCTCTGCTGTGGTCTCAAATGTCATAATTCTTCCAGTTGGCATAATATAGAAAGAATGAATAAGTATAAAGGATGTATGGGACAAGAGCACTTCAGTACATCAGCATATATATGGGGTTAAGTACTTTTAAATTCATTCCCTGTATTTAAATTTCATGTATTTTATTCCCTTGCATGTTAGCATCACTTCCACATCAAAGAATCACATTTATTTTAAACAAGTTGCAAAACCAGATGCCATGAGAATGAAATCCTCTCCAAATGCACTGGATGCTTCAATCTCTGTCTCTCAAAATGCAGGCATTATATATTAAATAAACTTTGCTCCCAGTTTAACTGGAACATCCTGTAAGATCCAGTCGATTAAATAAACTCAAGGACTGAAGTTTAAATGTAGTTCCCCTGCCCTGTAATAGCAACTCCTTCTTTCTCTGAATCAAAACAAGCAGGGCGTGCCTGAGAGTTCTCATTCCTGGACAACAGTTAGGACTTGCCAAAATGGGCCCTGGGACCAGCAGAATTTTAAATCTCAGTCTTTCCTGAAAGGTAGAGTGTTTTCCCAGGCACTGCTAACCATGGTTCCTAGGAACTGCAGTAGGTACCTTCTATGAGGTTTCCTTTAATCTCCAGAAGTTTTTTCCATGCTATGAGTTGAGAAGAGGTGGAATGTAATTTTCAGCCGACATTGGTAATCACCAGTGACTGAAAACATAACAAAAAGCAGTGCAGGAGCTGCGCCTGGCCACGAAAGGGGAGAAAAAGTCTATCTAGTTAGGACAAATCTTCTGAAGTTTCTCAGCACTTGGGATGGTTCCTGGGCTGGATTTAAGGCATCCAAATGCAGACTGACAAAGATAAAAGCCCCTTTTCAGTTGTTATTTAACCTAAATTCTATAGGCCTGCAGGGTTTCAGGTTTCCAGGTGACAAAACCTGAGATGCCTAGAGCTGGCTTACTGATTCAGGCTCTACTAAAAGCCAGTCCCAGCCAAGTGCCAGCAATTCCTGTCCTTGTCTTGTTTGATGGACTTGACGTAGTTGGTTGTCTCAGAACATATTTATTGAATCAGTCTCTGCAAAAAATTGGATTGCAGGTGCTTATTCCTTTGGAAATATGGTTAGAAGGACAATGTCTCTCTCTGCCTATTAGATTGGGACTATTTTTACAGTTGCTTAGTGGTTAGACCTCTCATTCAGATGTGGGGCCAATTCCCAGTCCTGCCTGTCAGATGTTTGCGTGCTTCCAACTCTCACGTTACGGAATAGCACTGTAGACAGCTATTCCCCGGTAGAAGGCAATTCTCGACCTCTCCTGAACCTGTGAATTAGAAAGGGGGAATACTGCTTTAGCTGTATGATGAGAGCAGTCTCACAGAAGAGGTCATTCCTAGTCTTCTTTTCTCAGCCCCAGCCACCACCTGTGCATTTGGCATAATAATAGTTAACACAAAACTCTTAATACAGTCCTGAGTGCAGCAATATATCCCATGTCTTACATGAAGCACTAGTAAATGGAGGTCATTTTGGTCCTCCTCCTTCTCTGACCGAGAGACTTTGTAACTCTTCTGTGCAAAGTGGAGCTGGTTCAGAAGTGATTTGGTCCTACTACAGAACTGCCTTTGGCCTGGTACATGGAGTAGTCCTGCAGTGTGAAGAAGTAAGTCAGAATCTCCTCATGAATCTGAGCCCCCTAAAGAAGAGAAAGGGAATTTGCTTGTGCCCTTCTGATAGAGTGATGCATTCTCCTTTTTAAAGGAGGTAATGAAGGTGCCTATTAGCAGAAAAAGCTTTTAGAGAGGGAATCCTGAGGGAAATCAGGTACCTATTAGCACAAAATAAGAAAGCCACATCCCAGAAAGTGGTTAAACTGAAGACATATTTTTGCAGACTTCTCCCATAGATTCATGTAGGTGACTCCCTGCTCAGTGTGCTAATTGTCAAAATTTCCATTTGGAAGCATTGCATTCTCCCCATGAACTAGGTTTAGCATGTCCTTTTTTCTGGGGGTGGGCATTCAAAGTCTTAATTATATTAGAAGTCTTGCTGTAGCCAGGAAAGTCTAAATGAAGCAGGCTTATGTCCCCATGTGTCCCCATATGCTTCAGTCAATCTCTTGCACATCATTCTATCATAATGTGTCTGGCAGTATTGCAAGCAGCTCCAGGTTGGCACACCTTTTTAACCTGCAGCCCTGATGCACAACTGTGAATTCCAGTGAGGCTTTGTGCACATCATACCATCTTGTCCTTGCTGCTATGTATCTCTGGGGGAAGCCTTTACTGAGCTGGAGTCTAGGCTGCAGGGAAACATATTTCCAGATACCTGTCAGCTTTTAGGGTTGTGCTGTATTAGAAATATACACAATGTTTAGTGTGACTTGTTTCAACAAAGAACGTTTCCTCTTTCTCTATATGCCAACTTGGAGATCTGTTTTCAATCCGTGCTTTGAATCTTCCTGTTGTTTCTTCAATTTCAACTTCAAGGTTTTTCTTTTAGCAATAGACAAAGAAGTGGCTGAAATTCTGATGAAAATTTACTCTTAAGCATGGGCTTTTGAGTTCAGTCTGTCTTTCTGAATAATTGCTTACCTCTTCTTCTTGATCTACCATCAAGTATGTTTTTTGCCCCTAACATCATCAGAGTGTTCTCACTAACCTCTTCTTAAAAACCTTCTTATCTGCTGCTAACTCCGAATTCCATTCTACAAAATCCCTGCCTCTCTATGGTCTTCTCATGTAGTTTTTATGTGTTTCAGTTAAAGCCTGATCTAGTTTCTCTTTCCTTGCCTACACACTGTCTCTGTCTTGCTTCAAACTTTTTAGATTCTCTTCTGATTCAGACACATTGGTTTCCTATTTCAGATGCCCCCCAGCAAGTTTTTTAAGAGAGAACCACAGGCAATATACTGAAAACACAGCCATCAGCATCAAATACCCATTATTATCAATAAAAGTATAAGTAAAGCTAGCCTATAAATGCAAAGCAAAACTTTCACCATAAACTAGGAACCACATCCCGTCTCATCAAAAGTTACCCAGGCTCATACAAAGAGCACTAGCTTCTAATCCAACTGCAACCAGCCTGGCTGATTGGTGATTTGAATCAGATGAAAACTGAACTCAATAAATTAGTATGACATTCAGTATAAATGGTGAGACTCTGTAGCTAGAAAGACAAATAATATTTAACATTTCCAATTTGATTATTTCCAGTGCAATGTGTAGGTCTCATCCATCGTTACTTTTGGTGACATCTTAGAGGGGAGGAGGATGCTCCATCATCTCTGAAAATCCTATGCACCTCTCCTGTTTTTCTTGTTAACTGCAAGACTAAGTTGCATGCAAGGAAAAGATCTGAAGCTTGTAAATGCTCCTAGGTCTTAGATTTTTGCTGAACATGTTTGGGAAACACTTAAATTAGGTCCAATTAGTCTTCAATCAATCTAGTTGAAGAAATTATTCTTTTGGCTGCATTCACAGGAAACTGTTAAAAGTAAATTATAGTTCTCTGATTGCTACAGACTGTAGGAAAAACTTCCCCTTCTTCAGTCCTAACAGCCTACTTCTCTATTTTTAATCAGAGCTGTTGAGTAGTTTGTCCTGGGCAAAGAAAAACGTGCCTATAGAAACTGATTTGGAATTCATTTCTAATAATAGGCAATAGATACAGATGCTTAATAGGCAAAGGATACAGGATGGAAATTTTTCTCTCCAGGCAGCCTCTTTTTGAATGCCATGTCTAAACTGTGATTTGGACAAAAAAGACTCAGGTGTGAATATTGTTTGATCTACGGCTGGCAAGAACAACTGCAGTCATTAAGCTGGGCTTTTATGAGGCTCACTGCATTCTCATGAGCCAAGCTGAAACAAATCGAAATGGATGATAAAATTACAAGTTTTACTAAGCTGGCAGAATCAAAATGAGGTTATAGGAGAAATCAAATTCCATGTAAATAAATTGGCAGTACAGGAAAATGAAGTTATCCATTGATTGAAGAATTATACATATAAATAGTCAAACACATAAGCACAACTTCTTTACTCAGTCATATAGAAAAGTCAATGAGAACATGGCAAGAAGGGGAGCTGTGGCATAGATATAGTCTCAAATTTCTTCAGTTTCCCATAAATATTATGGAATCAGTCCTGATATCACTGTTCTTACACAACAATTCGTTCAGCTGTATTTTTACTGTGTCATCAGTTCTTAAATTAACTTGGTGAGTTTCAGCAGTGCAGTAGTGGGGAAGGACAGACACTTTTGTTTAATCTCATTGTAGTAACTTCAGTCTTTGCCAAAAAAAATGTATTTCATTTTCTAAGACCTATTTAAGCAAAGAAAAGTGAATGGAATTTGCCAGCCGTGAAAACTTTGTCTTATTCAAAAAGGGTTATTTCCTTCAGGCAAAATCCAAGCAAAGGTTTTCATGAAGGCTGGGTCTACACAGCAGCTCAGGGACACTGTGAATAACACTGACACTTGTGAGAGAATTAAATGTGCTTTGAAAGGGGAATTTCAACTTAAAAAGAGGAAGCTTCTTTTGCACATAGAGCACTTGCTATAAGTAGCACAAACGTACTTGTGATAGGAACGTGTTGATTTTCTGTGATCTGGGCTTTCTCCTCACAGTGGAGGACAGGCACTGAGGACAGAGGAAAGAATGAACGTCAGGTAAGATCCATACTGGAGTATTTTCCTGCCTCTGAGACAGGAACAAACCCTGGAAAAAGAAATAAGGTATTCCCTAGTGTTGTAGTGATCCTTTCAATTGAGTGCTTTAGCCTTTGTTTCTTTATCTGATAATGATTTGGACAGTTACAGACACAAGCCTTTGTAATGCTCCTATAAACAAGTAGGCGCATACCTTCATAAAAATATAATTGCTGTTAGTGAAGTGACTCCACAGCTGCTCTCTGTTTCATTTGAGTCACAGCTGCTATCATAGCAGCTTCACACATGTCCCTCATTCCCTGGAGCAAGCTGACCAGTCCATAGAATGAGTCAGACCCATTCTATAGTGGCATCAGCACAATTATTTCCTGAATTCCTGCAGCAGGATGTTTATAATCAGGACCTGGGCAAGAGGACCGAAGTGGACCTGCAGGGTGTTGTCTGATTATGCATGTTATAAGGATGCTGTCTTAATTTACACCGGTAAATAGGAGAATCAGGTCCTTTCTCCCCAGCTCCTGTAGTTCTGGTGGTTGAAGGGAGGAAGCCAAAATCAAAAGGCAGAATCTTTTCCTTTGTCTTTGTAAATCAGTTAATGTGCCATAAGAAGCACTGTGAGAAAATCAGTATGTGTCCCCAGAGTGATTTCTGCACTAGAACAGAGGCTTGGCTCATTTAACTGCACTACTGAATATCACATCTTCATTTAATAATTGAGATTAATTTATTGCAAGAAAAAGTAGTACCTGAACAGTGATCCTTCTGTTTGAAAAGCAGTATGAGGTTTGTGCCACATGCCCAGCTGATTTTAAAAGACTGTTACTGAAAATAAAGAATGTAATATCTGAGGACCAAGCATAGAATTTATTGTATGGCTGCTAATCCTTGTTACCTGTGTTTGGGTATAGTTAGGAATCACATATGGATTCATCCCTCTGTATACAGCACACACCTTTACACCAGAGGTGCCCTGCAAACTGCTGTTTGAGGTTATGCCTATACTGCATTGTGTAGCCATGATGCCATTTCCAGGCAAAGTGTTCTGTGCAGAAATAGGAGGCTTGGAAGAGGGACAACCTGAGAATGGACATTTGAATTCCCTCTTCTGTACAATGACTCTTGAAGAGTCTCCAGGAACCGACTGGTCTGTTAATCAGCTGTCACCTCTAAATTGTGACCTGGGTGGGAACAGGGGTGCGTGCGCTCCTTCTCTGTTTCATTGCAAAGTCAAACAGGCTGGTGTGATTTGGTGAGAGGTGAACCCAGCAATTGCTACTTCCCAGCTGACAAGTCTGCTTTAGTAGCCTTGAGGCACATCCAAGGGCTGGGAAAGGAGGACAGATGTCCTCCACAGGTGTAGTACCTGTGATGTAGAAGTGGTTCAACTAACTTGCCAGTTCTGTGGCCAGATGTGGCTCAGAGTGTGGAAAAATATGTCAACCTGACCTGTCCTTTAGGTGGAACTCAAACACCACAGCTAATCCAAACAAATGAATAATTCTGGCTTGATGACGTCCTTCCCCTCTGAATTTCCCCCCCAGTTTCACTTGCAGGGAGAACACGTTTGTGTCCTACAATTTTTGCAGCGGGACTGTGTGTCGTTAGGCAGCCACTGTGCCCTCTTTCAGAGATACCTGCCCCTGGTTGTGGATGAAGAATTCTGCTTGCAGAGGCAGTGGAATGCTCCATGATCTCTGGACCAAAGGTATTATTTAAATAATTGGTGTTCTTCAATTGTTACTAAAAGAGAAGTTTCAAAATGTTAGAGCAAAGTGATCCCAGAATCATAGTGAAAGTCATAGTTCTCCTGAAGATCTTAGATATAATGAAAGGATGTTGCTGAATGGGAAGGAATACAAAGTGCATTCAGAAATCAATAATTAGGAAGGCAGGGGTTTGGGTTTTCTTCGTGTAATAACGAAATAATTAAACAACAAGCCCAGAATTTTTAAATGTAGCTTGAAGTAAAAGATTGAAAAGAATGAGCCAAAGAAAAAGTTTTGTGTCAGTGACACTTTCTAACTGGGGAAGCTGATAGAAAACACAAGTTGCCTGAGTAATGTATGTTTTTAAAATATGTCCCTTGTTGGATAGTTACATGGTTGTATGGCTTAGTATTTGGGTGGAGGGCATCATAGAATTCTCTGAACTTGACATGTTAAAGAAATTTTCTTAAGGTGTGATTTCCTTTGATAAGACTTGTGCAAATCAACCTGTGCTTACAAGGTAGGAGAAGGCTGGTAAATGCGTTTTTAGGATAATTTAATTTATTAGCCCGTAGGATAGCTTTCAGGTCAGCAGTGGAAAGTCTTTGTCACACATGTCCTGCCTCCGGGAGGCTCACAGCACTGCTCATGGAGCTGCTCAGTATTGCATAGGGTGGAAATTTTAGAAAAATTCCCCATGCTAGAAAAGTAAAAAGAATAATTTACTAGTTCAGTGTTTAGTTTTGTTTTGAGTTCAACATGGGGCAGGAGAGTCTTCCCATAGAATATGTGTACCTGTTTTAAGAAAATAAGCTAATTACCTGTGAGAACATGCAAGAAGGGAACATTTTGAAAGGAACTTAAGCATAATGAAGAAACTTAGGCATCAGAGAGCACAGATGTGACAGTGTCTTTCAAAAGATAATGACTACATCCAAAACTGAAAACCGCAAAGAAGAGAGCAAATGAAAACCCCAGCAAGCGTACCAGATACAAAGCTCTTGTTTACTCCAAGACCTTCATTCTTCACTTTGCCTGTTGGTGTTTTACATGCTGGTTTCACATCCTAGATTGGGAGGAACAGGATACAGAAAACACAAGCCAATCTCAAAATAAGTCACACACTTTCTGGCAATTGCCCTCAAAAGTGAAGGGAGTGAAGTTGTTTCTTTTTCCCAAACATTGATGTTAGACTTCTGTGCCATCCAGAGGGACCTTGACAGGCTTGAGAGTTGCGTCAATGCAAACATCATGAAGTTCAACAAAGCAAAGTGCAAGGTCCTACACCCAGGCTGTGACAATCCCAGGGACACCAGCGGGTTGGGCAGAGAAGTGATTGAGAGCAGCTCTGCAGAGAAAGGCTTGGGAGTGATGGTTGATGAAAAACTCAACATGAGCTGGCCATGTGTGCTCACAGTCCAGAAAGCCAACCACACCCTGGGCTGCATCAAAAGCAGCGTGGCCAGCAGACTGAAGGAGGTGATCCTCTACTCTCCTCTCGTGAAACCCCACTTGTTGTGCTGCATCCAGTTCCGGTGCCCCCAACACAAGAAAGACATGGAACAGTTGGAGCAAGTCCAGAGGAGGGCCACAAACTTGATCAGAGGACTGGAGTCCCTCCCATATGAAGACAGGATGGGAAGGGAGGGGTGCTCATCCTGGAGACCTTCACAGCTCCAAATCCAAACCATAAAGAAAGGCAAGCAGTGTTATTTGGTATTCTTGCCTGGGTTTTTCCTCTCGCATTCTCATTTTCAGTTCTGGTTTTGGTCTTTGCTTCTGTGAGACTGTCATTGCAAAATATGCCTAGCTATAGCAGTACACTCTCTCTACTTCACTCATATCTACAGTTGCCAAATTGCTTTAATTTCTCCTCTTACACACCTGCACTGAATCAAAAAAAATAGAGCTATCCTTTATTTTTCACTTGACTGAAAGCCAAAATTCTTATTTATAGGAGGGAAATATGACTGCTGAGAAGTAGTTTCTGTAGTTTTCAGTGGCTTGACACAGGCATTTTTACTTAGGCAGTCAGTTGTCTGCTTTAATTCAATAGAGCCCAGCCTGGGAGGAAAACCCCTTGATGAAAGTTCACCATGCAGTAGGGCGGCTGGAGCAGAAAAGAGAATGACCTCTGTCTTCAACAATGGATTCTGCATGAGCCCTCCCTCCTCTCCCTCCTCTTCTGCTATGACAGGTGGATCAAAAGAAAATTATCTATATCCTCTGAGACATTTGGACTTCTTTCTCCCATTTCCTAAGAAAAGGCAGGGTGAACCTGGAAAAAATATCATTGTCTGATCTGTACATTACAGTACACTCACAAAAAACTTCTCAATGGACTGAGTTGAATTCTGTATTAGACTGAAGAAGAGACCAGAGACCTGGGGTAAAGGTAAAGACTCAAGTGTACCAGCCTAAAATAAAATACAACAAAAAATGGGAAACCATCAGGAAACTGTACTACCAGTGAGGACAGCAGACAGCAATCTCACCTGTTTTTAAGTAGTATGAGAGCTGAGAGGCTGGAGAGTTTTTACATCTGCTCCTGCAAAAGAGATTTCTTTGGAACTGTTTAAACGAGGAAAGTTAAGGACCTTGGCAAGAGTGGTATGGAGACTTCTCTCAAATATGTGGAAAAGGCACACAAAAAACACAAAAGTGCTGCTAAAATCCAAAGTAGCAAACACAGACCAGTCAGATGCAGGTGCCCTTCTCTCACCAGTCCGTGGGAATGACATTTGGGTGTTTACCAGGACTATAGACCCAGGACTTATAGACTATACCGCATGAACCCAAGCAGCCAGAGAAGTGTTTTGCTTATGAGACAAGTCATAGGGGTTTTTTTCTTGTTTTCTAAGAGATACAATTTTTTTCTTGACTGCGAACTACATGCTGTTTAGCCTCAGCTCTTTAAATCATACCAGATTTCTCTCCATTATCCTTTACTATCGTGAAGGATAGGTTCCTGTCACAAAACTGAAGGTCACACACTTCATCACTTCTGGTAGCTGACATCATCATGCTGTCT
Organism: Ptilonorhynchus violaceus; assembly: GCA_013397565.1. NCBI lineage: Eukaryota > Metazoa > Chordata > Aves > Passeriformes > Ptilonorhynchidae > Ptilonorhynchus > Ptilonorhynchus violaceus. Next base: position 1,016,476 of record VZRJ01004386.1, read on the forward strand.
CCCCCACCTCCTCCTTCTGCGTCACACTCTCCTCCCCCTCTACTTTCAATTCCCCATCTTCTTCCCCCCACTGCCAGGCCAAGCATGCTCCCCATTCCTCTTTCCTTCGCTCCATGCGTTTTGGATACTTGTCCTGCCCTTTACACCCTGGAGGCTCTGTGTTCCTCCCATGGCATACACAGCGTGCAATAATCTTGCACCACATCACCTTCTCTGTAAACCAGAGCCCTGCCATGGCACACTTGTTGTGGTTGCTAAAGGCTGGGAAACACATAGAAGTCCTTGCACCAGTCTACGGAAAAAGGTGAGATTAACTTTCTCAATACTCTCTCCCTTGCTAAAACCTCTTCTTGTTCTACCACTTCTTTGGGAGTACTGGAGTGTTTTCACCCTCTAATATACTTCTTTCTTTTCTCCTTCTTACAGTGTCATGGAGGTCTGCATATTCTTCCTTTGTGCTATGATACTTCTTCCAGGTAAAAGGCCCATTTTAAATTGTTAAAACTGTTTTGATTGTTTGTGTCCTGCTATGTGATACTTTCTCATCTACTAAGAAGCTCATTCTTTAGTAGTGCTTAATCACTTCCATTGCACAATCAAGATCATATAGTCTATGTGACGTGTATTTAAATTGTGAGCAGGGACTCTATAAAATATATATAGTAAGTACTTTCTCTCTTCAACTTTATATCTTTACATTACACTTATTTTATGTTGCTCTTAAATTTTCCATTTAAGTCTGTCTTTAAAATGTATGTATCACCCGTGTGTATTATAGAGAAGAGCAGCATTAAACTGAAAACTGGCAGTTTGGTAAGGGACAACTGGAGTTTTAGGCAGCCACAGAGATCATTTGGCAGTCTGGTGCTCTGGAAGAACAGTCAAAACTTTGCACCAGGAGAGAGACTGTAAATCTTCTCCTCCTTTTGAACACAGTAGAGGTGTTTGTATCTTCTGGGACAGACGGCTGCATTTCTTATTCTAAGAAAAGATGGTCCTCCCAGACCACCACCACTCATAATAATGGATACATGCAGGAATGAAAGCAGGAGAAAAATCATCCCTTGAGTAGTACAGTTCATCCTTTCTTTGCATGAAGGCATAATTGTGTTTATTGACCATTTCTGTTAACAAGATCAGCAACAGAACAGTTAAATCTGACATTTACTCTGTCATTAAACTCTAGATTAATTACAGAATGGTTAAATCTGACATTTAATTTGTCATTAAACTTTAGATTAAGTCTTCATTGAGACTGAAAGTGTTCACCTGTTTCTGACCTTCTGGTCATGCATTCCCTAGACACTCACATTTACCATACAGCTTGTACTTCACAGTTTCGTCAAAACTTTAGTGCTGTGTTACTTTATTAGGAGAATTAACTCAACAATTTTAACAGAAATTGTGCAACTATCTCATTTGTAGCAGAATCTCATTATATTCAGGATATTGCAAACAAGAATAGTTTGGACCTTAGGCCTGCAGATAAGTCTAAAATATAGATGCTCACAAGCTATGTGTGGTAGGCCTTCCTTGGAAAGTAAAATACTGGAAGAAAAATAAGAAACAGTTTTATGACCTGAACTCCACAAGACTAAGTGAGTCAGTTTGAACAACTACGTGTCCTGTCACACCTAGTGGGAGAATTTGTGTCTAAGTGCTGGTGGTTTTATTTCTACTATCGCATTTCTGAGTGCAACTCGGTGTTCTTTTGTAGCTGGTGGAAATCTTAATTTTTTTCTCTCTCTGTCTTAGGTATTGCTGCCAGTGTGCCTCCAGTGAAGGCATTTCTCCATCACACTGTATACCTATCCTGCTCTTTTCCAAACTCTCAGAAAATTGACATAAAGGATTTAATAATTTTTTGGCAAAAAGACACTAAACAAGTGGTGCATGAAGTGTATTATGGCCAAGAGAAACATGAGAACCTTAGTCCTGAATATATAAATCGCACTAAGGTGGATATGGACAAATGGACCTTGCAATTGTTAAATGCAGGAGTTGAGGATGAGGGACACTATGAGTGTATTATTATGCAAAAAGTAACTGAACGATCACCAGAGGTCATACACAGATCTGAGTGCTCACTGCACATCATTGGTAAGTAATCTCTTCCAGTTGCCATCTGGTCTGTGGGATTCTCTGTGACTTTGTTCAGTCCAGAAATATGGATCCTGCCTCCAAGCCCCTGAAAATGTACCTGCTCTGGAGCAGAATTTCTAAAGATGGATGAGAGACTTGCCTCCTGCAAGTTTTATGGTTTTTAGGACTCTGGAAAATAAACTTGTTTATTTGCATCTGACAAACTATCTTCTATTAAAAGTAGCCATAGTTTTCAACATTGGTGGCAAATTAGAGTTGAAACATAGCAAGATCTCTGCAAACACCCAGCTATTTTATGATCATATAAATCACAGGGAAAATAAAGAAAAGAACAGCTCACGTGGAGGAGTAGAAATTCACATGTTCAGTTAAAGGAAGGCAGAAAATATCTCTGAAGAAAAAATGCATACTTACATTGATGAGATTCAGCCTGATTTTCTGCATCACAGAATTTTTTTGTAATCAGAGGGAAAGGCAGTAAATCTTTTTACAAGGAAATGGAAGTTAGGCACCAATCTTTTCTTAACATTTTCTAATATTTTTAGTAATTCCTAATACATAATCCTAATGTTTCTCTATTTTAAACTATTCTGTTAGTAACCTTTATCCACATGCCTTTGTTCTGTCTTCCACTGTGATAGAGCTAGTCATTAATAATAACAGTTTCTAACTTGCACTGGTGTTTTCAGGCTTCAGCATATTGCTTTAAAAGTGAACAGGCCAAGTGTAACAGCAGCCAAAACCAGAGTATCAGGACAATTGACCCTATTTAGCTTTGTGCTACTAGCAAGTGTTCCCTTGATGCACAGATAGAAAACTTAGATTGTTAATTTTGATTCTCCCAGGATCTACTGGACAAGCATTTTCAGTGAAGTTTTGGAACTCAGAAACTCATAGTGTGCACTCAGTATCAAGGCCCCCAATTTAAGAAGATGCTTAGCATCAACCACTCAGTTAATTCAAACAGTTGAATCAGTTATCAGCTTAGGCAATATCTGAGCAACATGTTACAGATGTCTCACACTTAGGTGCTAAAAATCTCCTGCACCTTTTAAGGTTTAGCTTAGGAACACTGTTTTAACAACGTGCTGTTGTGTTCCTTTCAAATGACCCTCTGTTCAATAAACTCCCTAAGGAAGAAGCAGCATAAAACCATATTTAAAAAAACCCACAAACCGTTCAAAATAATTAGAAGAAAAATACAAATATTGAAATGTACCTGTGCTTACACACTGCTTTTTAGTTAGAATTTCATATCACACATTGAGGGATTTTTGTAGTTTGGCATGTCACAGTTAAAATAGGCATAAGAAAGATTGAGTGCTGTACAAGAATGACAGGGCAGTCACACAAAGCTATCAAGATCACTTGGTGACCAAGCCTGTTCAGAAATACTGCAGTACTTTCTAATACAATTTAAACATGTTATTTTTATGTATTACACCATATAGAGATAGCATGAAGCTGTGTCAGGGAAGGTTTAGGTTGGATATCAGGAAAAGGTTCTTCACCCAGGGGGTGGGTGGTCAGGCACTGACAGGTTTCCCAGGAAAGTGGTCACAGGACCAAGCCTGACAGAGTTCAAGAAGTGTTTGGACAATGCTCTCAAGCACATGGTTGTGACTCTTGGGGTGTCCTGTGAGGGACCAGGGGTTGGACTTGAGGATCTTTGTGGGTCCCTTCCAACTCAGGAGATTCTAGGATTCTATGATATGTATGTTAGATGTATTTCATACAGCCACAATGACTTTTATAATAACAATGGACTCAGATTCTTCCTCAGAAAAAAGGGGAAGGCTTCACAATGAAAAACTTTGTCTCTTAAAAATGCAAGGTGTCGACCATGGTGACAAGCAGCTTTACTGGAAAATACTGCTGCTGTAGCATGTCTGCAGTGCTTCCTCTGGATAGATCAATAAGGGAAGTAGAGAGACTAAGGGAAGCTGTTTCCAAATATGCACTACTTAAAGTGTTGGGAGTGAAATGATGTCACAAGAGAGACTTACAGTTACTCTTTTTAAAGGGAATGTTGAAAAACTGAAAAGTGTGGAAAAAGCTCTAGTAGAGTTATCTGAAGGCTGGAAAGAATAGAGTCCGACTAGAAACATTAAAACAACAATCTGATTACCATATAGCACAGAATAATGAGAAGAGTCTTGTTTCCAGAGTGTGGGGACCGGAAATGCACATAAAATACCGGATATTAAAAAAAAATTTTAAAGGCTAATTAATTAATTCAGTGACAGCCAGTGTCTGGAAGCAAGTGAAAAGTAAGGCATCTTGTAATTTAGAAAAATAGAAAAAAAACAAGTAGGGTGATTAAGCCACTGGGAAAAATATTAAGGGCTTCATGGATCTGCTGTCTCTTGAGGTATTTAATCTAAGCCCATCACCTTTTTGGAAGACACTATCTTTAAATACAAAAGACTTCCTGAAATGTGCTTTTCTGTTAACAAACACAAAACTCACATATACATAGCCCACATCCTGTATGCAACCAACATCACTTACCAGTAAATTGAGGTTCCAGAAGCTATGAAACAGAAGGGCAAGGTACATTCCCCTATTTCCACTTGCTTACTGTCAATAAGATTGAAACCCTTAAATCACCTGGATGTTGTGGCAAGTTTCACAGCCATGGATTACATTCCTGCCATCCCTATAAAATACCAAAGAGAAAATAAATGCTCCAGACCAGAAGTCTGACAGCAGTCAGCTAAGCAAGTCAGACCTTGAGTATAAAGAGGAAGCTTGAGCTTTCCTGAGAGACAACTTAAATAAATTTGGGGGTATAAAAGATGAGGGTTTTTTTCCATTTTGAATCCATATCCATGGACTCTCTCGGGGGAATTTAAGTGACTAAGCTAAATCCTATTCCCTGTGTGCTAGGATAGAGAAAACAAAAGCAACATCTTTTGTTCATTCATCTATACTAAGAATTCTCTAGGGCAAGGATTAGATCCTGAATCCAACACATTGAGTGTGTATGCAGAAGAGTGAGACCCTTTTAGGATCATATTTTTCGAAGAATTCTTTTTCCCTTCTCCAATATTTCTCCATATTGTCTTTAGTCCTATCGGCACTAAAATAATGAAGCATTTTCAATGAAGTCTTGAGTCTATTACTCGGAGTTTGTTTCTGGTTTTTTTGGGAGGTTGTTGGGTGTTTTTTTGACTTGCTGTGTGCCAGCTTGTAGTCAGTATTATGTCTACATTCTCTCCTTTTCCATTATAGTCTACTATTTTTGCTATGATCTTTTAACCAAACAAATCCTGCTTGAGAATATCTAGGAGACTATTTAAGAGAGAGGATTGGTTAAAAGCTTCCATTTATCATTCATATTTTGTGTTTAAATAATTCTTCCAATTCTGTTTCACTATTTACTGCCTAGAAAACTTGGCTTTTTAAAGCAACACGTGTGTTTTTCATTGATTGTGATGAGTACCCAATGACACAAAATAACAAAACCTTATGCTATAGTAATTTCCACCAAAAAAGCTAAGCTAAGGGAATCCTACTACAAAGTTATGATAAGTGAATTACCTTATAGGCTGCAAAATGTTTACTCACAATACTGACAGACACCAGGGATATTTGTACTTATGACAGCACTGCAGTTTGAACTTACTGCGTCTGAATTCTCTCCCATGATTTCTTTCTTTACATTTCACAGTTAGAAGTTTGTGGTTTTCCCCCTACCCATTCAGAAGGCCAAAAGTAGGCAGCATTGTGATCCCTTCCCATTTTTTGCTTAAGCCCTTATCTGTAAGCACACCAGGTCTGATTATTCTAAGGTGTTAATGGGTCTAAAGGAGGTGGGAGAGACAGACGGCCATTGTCTGGCTAATCAGACTTGCATCCTTGAAACACCCTGAGGACAAGAAGCAGCAAGTCTACATATACACCAAAAAATCTCCATAAAAATCCCTTCTTGGAATGCCCATTGTCTTCCTGAAGAAAACTGTTTAGACTTGTTTCTGCCTGAAAATCTTAAATAATTGACAGGGACTGTCACAAATGTGGTATCTGGCTCATGATGCTTTCTCTTTGGTCTATTTCAGCCAACTACAGTCAACCTGAGATAGCACAACTGCACACAGGGGAACTAAAGCCCAATGGATACTTGAATCTTTCCTGTTTTTCCAGTGGAGGTTATCCAGAGCCCAAGGAGATGACTTGGCTAATTTCACGTGAGAACATGACACACAGCAGTACGGCTCACATGGATATCTCACAGGATGCTGTGACGAAGCTATACAATGTCACCAGCAAGCTGAATATCCCACTTCCTACAGAGAGCAGCACTAATATCAGCTGCTTGCTTCACCTTAGAGGGCAGCTGGGAAGCCTTGTCTCAGTGCCACTTGGCATAGGTGAGTCTCCATTTGCCCACTCCCATTTCTGCATGAGTAGGAACAGAGCATACTGCAGTAGAGATCACAGACAGCAGCACGGTCAAGGCAGGGAATAAACCCTAAGTACTAGTAGTAGAAGTTGGTTACAATGGTCCTATGTTCTCCATCCTGCTTGCCACCAAACTCCCTCTCTTTCCCGCATGGGGAACCTTATTACAGCAAGGAGAGGGCACAGAGAAGGAGTAGCTACACAATCCAGAACACAGCCCTACTGACCCCCTCCCTAAAAGCGGCTGCAGTAGCAACAAAACAACCTGGGCATCTGGATTAGGCAGCAACCAGTCTCTGGAGCTGGCAGCTGTTGAGAGAGATTGTCACTTCACAGAATCGGAGAACTGTTGAGTTGGAAGAGGCATCTGGAGATGATCCAGTCCAACCACTCTGCTCAAAGTAGGGTCAATAGGTAACACAGGGCTTTATCCAGTTGAATTTTAACTACCTCCCAGGATAAAAACTCCACAATCTCTCTCAGCAAACTGTTTCAGAGTTTGACTATCCTGATAGTAAAAAAGGGGTCTTCTTCTGGTTTAAAGTGCTTGAGCTGCTATTCCTAATCATTCCTTAGAGAGAGGCAGAAGGTTAAACAGAAGAGTCCCTTGGACCATATTTGGTTCACAAACTGCCAAATAGACTGTGCTGAGTTTAAGTGCAAAGGCCATGAAACTTGGACTAGTATTAAAAGCATTCCAGGTGATTTTCATAACATTTGGCAGAATAAAATGCACATTCCAAAATGACTGTTTGGGGATTTTTCTTCTCTGAGATTGTGTCTTTTTTCAGACACCTCTTGCAAGAAGAAGCTGGGGACCTGAGTTCCAATATGACTTTACTGCTGAATTATCTCAGGGTTCCACATGGCTGATGCTTTCTTTAAATTAAAACTAAAGCAGTACTTTATTTATCTTCTGGACCAGGAAAACATCTTTTGACATTTTTTTTTTGTAAGCTATGGTGCAAGCACATCAAAATAAAGACAATTCCCACTTTGGTCATAAGTTCATTTGGCTTGCACATGTCTCTTTTCGACAATGCCGAAGATGGAGAGCTGTGCTTCAATTAACAGGAACCGGGAGCCAAGAAGGAATGGTAGTGTTACAGGAAAGCCTATCAGGGTGGCACAGACATGCACCTTACTACTGCAGATGTAAAAGAAATTTGCCACTTGTTCTGAAAAACTTCCACAGTGCAGTTTTCTTAATATAAATTTAGCTAAAGGGTTAAGTTATCAATTCCAGATATGGCAAACTGACTCTTTCTTTACATTCTAGGACTTTTAAATACTATTAAAATACAATCCAGAAGTCTTCTAACATTTGTTCAGCTCTACAGATTGCTCATGAGTGTTGAAATGGCTATATTAGCTATAATGCTGTATCCTGCTCTTCCCTATTCAATTCTTCTCTCCTCCCTGGCTTTATGAAAATAATCACCTGATAAGCAGTGATGGTGGGTAAGAAACAAAAAACTCCACATAAACATAAGTTTTGTTTGGCAATAACTGAAGCTGTATCAGCTGCTAACCCTACCAACCAAAGCCTCAAAAACACCAAAACCAGAAATAGAGGGAAAGTCCTTTGAATTCCCTGCTACTTTCACATCCCTTCCAGCATTTCATTAGGCTTTGACCATCATTTCCGACACATACCAAGTAGTAACATGTTCCAGGTTCTTCAAACTTGCACAGTAGAACAGAGGAGTATTAGCACAGCAGGTGCCTTCTGGGGTCTTGTATTAATTAAGTTTCTGATCCCTCATATGTTACCCAAAGCTCAGAAAGAGTGCTTTGCTTTACTGATGTTGAAGTGACCATTAAGACCAGGTAGTTTGACTAGTTATTGCAAATGGAAATAAAATAATGTGGATAGTGATTTATTGACACTATTAAAGCACTGTAAAAGCAAAGGATGCTGAGGGCCTTAACCTAAGCTTCTAATTCATGTAACTTTGGGATAGAGTGCTTAAAGTAATTGTCACCAAATTAAACCTTTGCTGTGTGTATCTTCTCTGTTTTCTTATTCAGAGATACAGGAGAAAGAAATGGAGCAAGGAAAGATAAATTTCTTTGGCCCACTTATAGCTGTGGTTGCACTGATCACTTCTGTACTTTTTCTGGGTTTTGTGATATTAAAGAAGAACAGAAATACCTTGTCTACCAACCAGAGTAAGTTACTACTTGTCATTCAGCTCTACTGTCCCTCAGGTCACAGGCTTTACCCTTTGTAATCATTCCTTTACCCACTTTCCAGCTGCTGACAGAAAGTTAGGTTTCATGTTAGGCTTAAGCTAAACTTCCTGGGACAATTTAGTTCCTGTAACAACTTAGTCCATCCTGCTGCAAGTCAAAACATCTTTCTCCTGTCTTGTCCTGGAATCCACTTCTCCCTCTTTTTTGTGCTCTGTGAGACTGCCATAGAACCAGCTTGCCACCTTTTCCTGTAGTTTCATCCTTCTTTTTTTCTAGGTTTGGGGTAGATTTGGCTCCTAAAATCATTGAACTATAAAAATCTTTCTTTCCCATCGCTACTTGTAAGAAAGGTGGAGCTGGTGGAGGGATGAGATGAACTTATATGAAGTGCAAGGAAGGATCTCTGTCATCACAGAGCTGAACAGTCAAGGCATTGATCCACCACAAGCTGCCCACACACTGGGCTGAAAGAATCATCTTGTACTAGGAACAGAATTTTATCGTGGCATTTCATTTCTCTATTTTGTTCCAAGACTAGTTCTCAGCAGTCCAGGGTTTATTCGACACTGAATCATGCTGACATCAGAATCTATTTTTCCTTGTAGCAAGAGGGAAATGCTTTTCTCAGTCAGTGCTGTTTCGCTACACAGCCAAGGGTCCTGAGCTCCATCTCATTCCTTTTCCAAATTCTAAGATAACTGGACATTTACTATCAACTCTTTTTCTATGTATCACATTTCTCTGTATCACATATTCATCTATTTTAGGTGTCAGTCTAGAAGCAGTCTAGAAGCTATCCAGCTTGAAACTGAGGCCATCAGCCAGACTTCTGACTGGGAACCACCTCTGCACATAGCAAGGCGTGAGGTCCCATGTTTTTAGAGGCTCTACCAGAACAAGAATCCTCCCCAGATGCCCTACAGAACAACATGCAACATTTTGTGTGATGGCTGAAACCTACTGCCCACTGTTCTATTTTTATTTTTGCTCCAGAGTGGTAGTAAATATGATGCTCTGCCTGTCTGTATGACTACCTTTTTGTTGTATCTTTTATTATGCACTGTGACAATGTAAAATCCTGACAGTCAATGGGGAAAGCAGAGCTGCATGGGTTACAGAGTGTCTCAGAAATGGAAAGAGTTAGGCCACAATCAGTGAATTATAACCATCACTGCAAACATGATCAGAGGTAGACTATTACACATAGAATCATAGAATGACTTGGGTTAGAAGGGACCTTAAAGGTCATCTAGTTTCAAACTCCCTGCCTAATCATGAGCCATAAATGCTTTTGGCAGAACCGGTGTGTCTTTGTACCAGGCTTTCTTGTAAAGCTTCACATCAGAAACAGGAACGTCGGGGCATGTCCCCACCTTCTGAGAAAAGCCATGCGATTCCCATCAGGCATTTGAAACTAGAAATAATCTAAAGAAATACTTGCTTTAAACATAATTTGTGATTATCTTATTTTTTTTAATATCATCCAAGCTTAATATGCCCAAACAATTAGTATCTCCACACTTTGTTCCTCTATATGCTGACTGAGAGCTGTAAGAGTTGTTCAGGTGGATGCAGGGAGAGAAAATGAAAGCATGAGGTATCATTCATACGTGTGTATATCTAAACATACAAAATTAAGCAGAGCAGAGAATGAAAAAATATTATATGAGTAAGTCATATTCCAGTTTGGTTGACTATGTTCTCCCTTTCTCAACTTTACTTCAAACCTTGATGATGGAGCAATTCATACACTGTGGTCTGTTTGGCTATAGGAAGTAGTTTTACCTTTCAGAAAAGATTCTTTGTTTCACCCAAAATGTGTCAGTTCTCCAATCTTGAATGATCTCTGCACTTTATATTCTTCAACAGCACTGACATCTTTCAGGAGGAAGAATGCAGCAGAACTGAGACAAAATTCTTCTGAGGTCTTGATTGTGTTTGTAGGTCTGACACTTTCAGAAAGAGCAAGGACATTAGCATCAAATTTCAGCTCAGAGTTGCTGTCTGAGGACATAAATTCTCTACAGCTTCTGCTGGGTACAAATATTCTTTTCTGTTAAATGATGTTGTGAGTTGCTAGGTTCCACCTCAATTTTTACTCCATTTTCAAGTGTGTGAGAGAAATGCATGTTCTTTTGCATTAGCTAAACTATTTGGGAGTCAGTTTATTAAGCTATTACACTAACATTCCAAATATTTTCATTCAGATTAGTATCTTTCAAATGTTATTAGAAGTTAAAGGTTTTAGGTTTTTGTGAAAGTTTATACTTGCTAGCAAATGTATTTAATGACTTATTAAAACATATGTCTTTTTCTGTGTTGCTGTTTTTATTCTTCTTCCATTAAAGCATCGTGTTAGCGAATACCAACATTTACTGTTCTCAGAGAGGAAATATTCCCAGAATTACTTCTTGGAAGCAAATGAATAAAAAAGGTATTGCTGCAATGACTGAGAACGGCACAACTGAAGGTTTCGTATGTTCATTCGTGGAGCAGTCTATATGTGCACAGCTCTGTGTATGCATACCTCCTTGATTTATTGACCTCTACACCTCAAAGATTAGGTGCAGAATTCCAGTGTGAAAATTCAGCTTTTTGATAGTATGCTGCAGGTTTTCAAATATAACTCCAGTGGGTCACACGGTCTTCTCTTTCTCTTGAGACTGTTTCATTCCTTAAATGACGCGTGTGTTAAATGACTGGGTACATTAAATCAGAGAGACATGATTTATGTCTCTCTCTCACTAGATTTGTGTTGTCTCTCCTGCTTTTTTTGACACATGCTGTAATTCAGTACATTTTTTTTTCAACATTTTCCCTTCCCACTCAAGTCATCCACCTCAAACCCTCACTAACATTGAGGTTGTAAGAACAATAGTCAAACCCTACTTTGCTCCTACTCAAACAATGAGCCTTGTGGGTCTTCTGTCTTCCATATGACTAGAATACACATGTACATGTATGCTATTGTACTCACAGTCTCAGAACTCTCCTACTAACTCCCAGATCCTGATATCTGGTCAGCTTTATGCACTGAGGAAAGAAAAAACATCTCCCACATTTCATGTTTGTCCGTAGGAGAAAAACTATAACCAGTTCCTCCACAACGTATAAGGTATCTGGTGTTATATGCTAGTACTCAAGAGTCCTTCTATAACACATTAATTAATCAGAAAAACAGAATTCTGAGCACTTGGAAATTCAACAGTTTTTGCCACGTCTTAGTACCTCTGAGGGAGCTTTTGACCCTGATACAGAATTTACTGTTGCTATCAGCAGCTGTAACCAGCGGAAAAAGCAAAGTGATGGGTTAGGTTTATCCTTTCACAACTCTCTTCCATCCTTAATTTGTTCCTAATTGGTGAAGTTGTTTGTTTTCTCCCTTGCCATCCCCCTGCTTTAGGCTGCCAACCTCCTTCTATTAACTGCTCAATTTCTCTACCTCCTCTATTCTTTCCCTTAAATCAAGTCTAATTCCTTCCTGCAGGTAAAGATGTAAGGGGAAAAAAGCAGATGGGCTTTCAGGAAAATCTTAATTTGTCTCTATCTGTTGAAACACATTAATCTTCTGCACTAGCAGGTGTAATAAGCATAGTAGCAAGGCACAGGAAAAGCATGGCTTATGTGCTGGCATTTTTGTCCTCCATACGAATTCAGATTTCGAGGTTATCTCCTCACACTCTTCATTTTTTTCTTCGGCAGCTTTCAATCATTTAGTGACTCCATCAATGTGGCAAGTAAATGAAAAAGTGTATGCCCACTATGTACCACAGCATGTAACAGCTTCACTCAGAAACATCATTCCTTTATTTTTAGGTGGAATATTATGAATTTCAGAAAATGCTATCAAAGAAGTGGCAAAGGTGTGTTAAACTAGTATCCAGTGACCTAAGGTAAAATCCTGTCATCAGACTTAGAGTTGTGATAGATTGCTTCGGGTTCACTGATTAACCAGCACTGAATCACCAAATAGTTGAGATTGGAATGGATCTAGGAAGATTGTCCAACTCAGCCCTCCTGCTTGAGCAGGGTTACCTGGAGCAAGTTGCCTGGGTCCATGTCCAGACAGCTTCTGATTACCTCCAAGGAGGGTATATATATGTTGGGACTCCCCAACATATCTGGGCAACCTGGTGCAGGGCTCAGTCACCCTTCCCAGCAAAAAGGGTTTCCTGGTGTTCAGAAGGAACCTTCTGTGTTTCAGTTTGTGCCTATTGCCTTTGGGCCTGCCACTGGGCACCACTGAAAAGAGCCTGGCTCAGTCTCTTTTGCACCCTTCCTTCAGGCATTTATTCACACTCATGAGATCTCCTCGAGGCTTCTCTTCTGCGGGCTGAAAAGCCCCACATCTGTACTGAGATGAGAGATGCTTCTGTCCTTTTAATTGTCTTTGTGGTCCTTCACTGGACTCTCTCCAGTATGTCCATGTCTCTCACATACTGGGAAGCTCAAAACTGGTCACAGAACTCCAGGTGGTGCCTCACCAGTGCTGGTTAGAGGTGCAAGACCACCTCCCTCAGCCTGCTGGCAGTGCTTTCCCTGATGCAGCCCAGATACTGTTGGCCGCCTTTGCCACGAGGGCGCACTGCTGCCTCATCTTCAGGTTGTCCACTAGGCCATTCCAGCCCTTTTCCGCAGGGCTGCTTTCCAGATGGATTGTCCCAGCCTGTACCTGTGCATGGGGCTATTCCTCCCAAGGTGCAGGACTTTAGATTTCCTTGGATTTTTTTTTTTTTTTGAGGTTCCTCCCTGCCCATTTCTCCAGCCTCTTGAGATCCCTCTGGATGGCCATACAACTGCCTGGGGTGCCACTCCTTCAAGTTTTTTATCATCTTTAAACTTGCCAAGTGTACACTTGCTCCCAGCATCCAGGTCATTAGGGAGGAGGAAAGTCAGTTAGTTTTACTGAAAATTCCTTAATGCCAGCCAGTGCTACTGCAACAAGCAATACTTCCTTATGGTTAACAAGTGATGGAACAGTGGAGTGTTGCATTTCCAGAATATTCTACAGTTATTTCTGAGAGGATTGTCATTAACAAAGCATCCCATGGTAAATATTCCTTAGTGGACATTTTCCTCTTTCTGCTTTTCCTTTTGTTACTGGAGGTTCATTCCATCAGAGAAATATGGTAATTCTAATAAAGAAATCAAGTTCNATATACACACATATATATACAGGTGTGTGTGTATATTAAATACTTCTCTGCACTGGATGTAGAGAATGCTGGGCTGTCATAATTCATAACTGATCTCTCCTTGGCTTTCCATCTTCTGCACTAGGAGCACCATAATGCTGGGACAGGGAAGGATTTCAGCAAGACATGTTTTCTGATCTCAGGATCGACTACCAGAAGGTTGTCATGAGAAAAACTACAATTAGACAGGAAAGCTGATGACAGTTGAGAAAGATGGGGAAATGGATGAGCACTGAGAAAGTGTAAGGAGATGAGTGATGTATCAGGCTGGCTTGCAACAGGAAGTGCACATGCATGAAGTGCAGAACTGCTTCACAATCTCTAGGAAAGCTAGTGAAGGCTTGCCACCAGCAAGGAGAGATTCTGCACAGAAGTCCAGAAATCCAGAATATTCTTACAGACATTGACTTGTCATACCTCCTCACATATTTGTGGTATTTATGGCAGATATGCAAGATCAAATTGTCCTGTACTTGGTGTGTTCTTGTTACTGAGACCTGCGTATCTTCTGTCCCTTGCTTTTGTTAATATAGTTCTTAAAACAAAATAGCCTCAGGAAAATCATAAAAATTATGGCAAGCCACTCATTTCTAATAAGCAATGCTTATTATTTCAGAAGGACATAGACCTAGGAAAAAATGGAAAGATGACTTGGAAATAGCTCAGATTGCCATCACATACCTACATGCACAGCTGATGCACCACGTAAATTGTCTGCCCTCTTTTGAAACATGCTTTTGATTTAACTTGTACCGATGTGAAAATGGGACTATGACACAGAAGCAAAGAAGAGATCTTACTTCTTTACCGTGTACTGTTAAATGCACTGCTGTACCCAGAACCATAATTCGTATTTTAAAAAAAAGAGAAGTTACTATATTAGAATTAGAAAAGAAGTGATAAAAGTGACTAAGTCTCTAGAAAACACGTTTACAATGTGAAGTTTATGGAGTGCAACCTATGCAGATGATGAAGAAAATGCAGAAAGGACCTGATGGATTTGTCTAGTATCCCAACATTTGAAATGACCGGTCAAATAAGGACTAGACACAGTACTACAGGTGTGGCCTCACCAATGCTGAGTAGAGGGGAAGAACACTCCTCCTAATGCATTCCAGAATACCATTAGCCTTCTTTGTCACTTATGTTCAGCTTGGTGTCCACCAGGACCACAAGGTCTATTTCTGTAAAGCTACCTTCCAGCTTGTCATCTCCCAGCATGTGCTCCTCTGTGGAAAAGAGACAAAGAAGTCGAGTTAAAAGAGTCAGAGTAATCGGGTTTCTTGAATGTGTATGAAAGATCCAGCATAAAATACATGTTTGCACTGTGGAATAGAAAGAGACAGATTTAACAAAATACTGGGGGGGGGAAACAAATGACGACACCTGGCAAGATATTCTGTGTGGAAAGAAAAGCCAGGACAAACCCAAGGAAAGAAAAGAAGATGCTTGGTATGATATTCCTTTATCATTAGATAGCTTCTTGAAAGAATTATCAGTAGCCACAGATTCTGTTGCTCGAGTTGCCTATGGCAACAGAATACATTGTGAGTGAGGTAGAAATCAAGCTTTTTCTAGCAGATCAGACATCCAGAAGCAGAGGACCTTAAAACTCTGAGATCTTCTTTCTTCAGGGATTTTTCTTTCTATGCCTGGGATACTGTGCAAGATCCACTGTCCAATTACTGTTTGAAGAGTGTCTCAGCTGAGGTTTGATCAGATTGGATTGGCTGACACTGACAGAATTATGCTGAGGGATAACAACAGATCATATGTCCAGCTCTATTGGAAAAGATAATTTAAAATAATGAACCCCTCAATAACAACTAATTCCTTCTTCTGCTTTAGTTCAGCCACAGTTAGAGCTTATATTTAAAAGGTAAAGCTATTGCTTAAGGTCTTTGAAATTATGAGAAAGCAGGTTAGAAGTGCTCAGGAGTGAAAACTATTTTGCAGACCTAAGCCTTTACAGAAATTCAATTAGGCTTTTAGGAAGGTGGGGGGTTTTTTAATTGGGTCAGTGGTTAAGTCCTTCAATATTATGTATGCACCCAGAGCAGAAAATGTATAAAAACAACTCAGTACAGGAACAGAGTAGGTTTCATCAATCAAAATACAAAAATGCTTGATCAGCACAACACGCTGAAACATCAAACCCCAGCTTCCCCTAAAGAAATGAAAAGCCACCGTTTGATCCCAGAACTCAGAGTTAGGAACCATGGCACATATTTATCTTCTCATACCAGTTTTACCACTTCTCAGCTTCCTCTCACTGGCAAAAGTGACTGGAAGTCTGGATTCAAGGGTGTCACATCCCAGATACTCACTCATCCACAGAGGAGTTTTGAGGTGCTGGCTGTAGCTGGCAACTCTAAAACCCAACACAAACACCTGCAGTGGCCGTACACCACAGAGGGAAAATGTAGTTATGTCTTATGGTGATGCTCCTCAGTTATTTCTTCTTTCTCCTCCTTTGCCCTCCTGGAACACTTGATCAGCAGCGCCCACAGACCCCGAGCAGGTCTGGTGGCCTCCCCGCCCCCGGACTCCCTGAGGCAGGGAGCACCTCTTGCACTGACACCCCGGGACCCTTTGGCTTCCGCATCAATTTCATTTGAATTCCACATCAATTTTATTCCTTAAAAGCCGGGGCTGCGGCGGCGGCACCGCGGGCTGAGGC
>VZRJ01004386.1:1033254-1053308 GCA_013397565.1 Ptilonorhynchus violaceus
CCCTGCCGGCTCCGCAGGCCGCTGCCTCGGCCCGGCGACCCCCGGGGCGGTGCGGAGCGGGGCGGTGCGGAGATTGTGAGGGGGCTGTGCGGGGACCGTGCAGGGCTGTGAGAGGGCTGTGAGGCGGCTGTACGGGATCTGTGAGGAGGGGGCTGTGCAAGGCTGTGAGAGGGCTGTGCAGGGACTGCTGTTAGGGCGTGCTGAGGGAGAGCCGTGGGGTCACAGCACCAAAGGCTGGAAGTGTGCCAGGAGGACTCCGGTCCCCCCTCAGTCTCCAAACGGGCTCAGCGCTGAGGCCAGACTGGGCTGCCCAGGGCCATGTCCTGCCAGGTCCTGTAAAAAGAATCACAGGATCAATTAAATTGGAAAAGACCTCCAAGATCATTGAGTCCAACCTTTGACCGAACACCACTTTGTCAATCAGAGCAGGGGACTGAGTGCCACGTTCAGTCTTTCCTTAAACACCTCCAGGTATGGTGACTCCACCACCTCCCTGGGCAGCCCATTCCAATCTCTAATCACCCTTTCTGTGAAGAAATTCCTCCTGATGTCCAATCTAAACCTCCTCTGGTACGGCTTGAGGCTATACCCTCTCATCCTGTCACTTGTTGTCCGGGAGAAGGGGCCAATCCTCAATAACCTCCTGGCTACAACCTCCTTTCAGGTAGTTGTAGCGAGTGATAAGGTCTCCCCTGAGCCTCCTTTTTTCCAGGCTAAACACCCTCAGCTCCTTCAGCCACTCCTCATAAGACTCACTCTCCTGATCCATCCACAGTTTTGTAGCCCTTCTCTGTACTCGAGGATGGAAGAAGCCTTCTAGGGAGTACTTGGTCTCTCTGCTGCCTGAGTGTCTTCCCAGAGAAAAACTTTTGCCTTACACCCAGCTTGAGATACTCTTGTTTCAGTTTCTGGCTGTCGTTTCTTAACCTCTCACCACGCACCACTGCAAACAGCCTGGCTCCATCTCAACGACCTCCTTGTGGGTGTTGGAAAGATGTAACATGGTATCTCTACTCCAGGCCAAACAAAGGGAGCTCCCTTGGCCTCTCCTCACAGCGCAAGTGCTTCGGTCCCATCACCACCAAACTTGCTCTGTTTTATCCATATCTTCCTTGTGCTGGGGAACCCAGGACTGGACACGCTATTCTAGACGTGGTCTAAGAAATGCTGAGCAAACAGCAGTAGTGTTGCTCCCGTCACTCAATCTGCTGGCAATGCTGCTGTCAATACAGCTCAGCCAGCATCAGTCTTGTTTGCTGCCAGGGCACTCTTCTGTCATGAGCTGCATGGACAGAAATCACCTCACCAACATCTCCCTCTTTACACATTTTCCCCTAAGCAGCTATGGCACTTTGGGAGATGAGGTATTGAGAGCCTATGCATTCACTCTGCTGGTCTTTAATGTTGCGTTGTAGTTTTCTTGTAATTTCTCTCCCTCCACTCAGGCCTGGCTCGTAATCAATCCCACAAGTCTAGCACACTCTCAACAAAATCTTTGCAATTTGCTCTGCTCATACTTTGGAAAATTTTCACATAAAACTAGAAGGTACTCAGAAAGTACAGAGAAAAGAAGAATTATTTATGTGAACAGAACTCTGAGGTAGTCAGGGTGAAGAAGAAGAAGTGGGACAACAAGACTAAGGTTTAGAAAAGAGAGGAACTTAATTATAAGGTGTGTTTGAAAGTGTAAAGCTATTCACACAACTGAATGCAACAGGGAAAATTGAATTCATCCAGACGAATGAGAATATGAATGACAGTACATCAGAAACAGGGACAAAGACTCTCTAAGGGGAGAAGTCCCTACTTAATGAAACTTAGAAACCATGCAGGTGAAAATTGCAGCTGATAGAAAGCAGTTTTCCTCTCAGAGAAATCATTAAGAATTTCAAGTATACTCTTACTCTTGAAAGTAAAATTATGAAAAAAAAAGCATTTGTAAAACCTGTAAAAAATCTAGCCAAAGCATTTAATTTCAGTAGTGTCAGGACTGTACAATCTGAACAAAATTGGGAACAGAGTGAGAACATATAAAATATCGAAATAATCCTTTTTCAGTGTTAATTATTTGCCCCCCCAACTTCTAAAGACAACCTTTGCAAATTGTTTTCAGCATTTTCAAGAGAGACAAAAAAAATCTGTCTAAAGTTTCTTTTCTAATACTAAAGGCTTCCCTGCACTGAATTTTCTTTATGGTCTGATTTCAACTGACCTAAAGAGAAGTACTGGGAGACTGATCTACCAGTGAATAAAGAGTTTTGGTTATCTAACATGGGTTACTAGACATGTATCGATATAACTATGGTGGGGTTTAGGGTCCATAGTACTGTATAACTTCATTGTGTGCGTATACTCTTCTCCATCAGCTATTTCCGAAATGTTTTATTGGTGTGAATAAGTACAATTTCAGAGAGAAATAACAATATGAAAAGAAAGTAATACTACTAAAAGAAAGAATGTCAGACAATAAAGGGTCTTCATATGGCAGAACTGTGAAAAATTTAGAGGTGTAATACTAATCCTTTCAGTTTGCACTAGCACTCCATATTTCTGAGACATGCAAATCTGTACTTTTTCATGCCTCTGACAATTCCCAAGCATTTAAGCGAGTTGAATAGGCACCTTTGGGGGAAGGCTCCAGCATCACAATTATCACACACCCTCAATGATTCCCCCTGTGCAATGTGGAGCAGTACTGACAAAAGTGTTAAGCAGGGTAGGGGTGCCACACCGACATTTTGCAAAGCATTCTTTTGCTACATTCAGTGGTGAGCTCAATATCTTAAGGATATGTAGTATTACCATGTCCCTACATGACAACACAATGTTACAGTGCACAAGCAAAGGAGATGAAGGAAGATTTCCTGTGATTGTGGATTTTTAGCAGCCAATTTTTGCTTGTCCTGGGCATTTTAGGAAGTGAGTCGAGGAGCACATGGAACCTAAAGTCTTGGAGACATTGGCATAATTATTTATTGGTTTTACATAAAAATGTTACTTACCTATGACTGGTCTTCTCTATTTTGTGTACATTCCTTCTCTGGCTATACAAGCAATATTAACTGAAGTTTTTGCCTTGATGAGGTTTGAAAAATACTTTAAAACCCCATTCCTTTTTCTTCTCTTTCTTCCTCTCACATGTGTAGGAAGGAGAAAAAAAGAAAGAAAAAAAATGGAATATCCCACCATTCCAGTTGTGGCAGCAGCTCTGCATGTTCCAAGAATACACAATATTCTGGAAGAATGTCATCATTATTACTTGGGCTGTTGCAGCTGATCCCTTGATTGTAGTAGGAGCATCTTTTTTTTACTTTTCACTGTAAATGTCTGAATAATTTGAAGTAATATAATAATCTCTATGGTGATCTTGTCAGCTCTTAGGTCTCTTTGGCTCAGAAACAAAAGTCATTGGATGCTCCATGGGCTTAGAAAACATTACCTGAAAATCAAATTGCACAAGAGGCTTCAAAAATATATGCAGGAAAAGCATATAGAGAAGTACTTTTCCTGATTCAAGTGCACTTCTTGAATAACCTCTAATAACTCTGTCAACAAATACAGTGTACTGGAAGGCAGGCAACTCCAATGGGTCATTACCTTCCTTTCTCTTCCAGGTGGCGTAAATGCAACCAAAATGCTATTTGTGTGAAAAGATGAGGAAGACAGCAGATCATCACAGGGTTCTGAGCATTAGGTAGGTAAGTCTAGATCTTGGTGCCTTAGGACCTTCAAAGTAGCTCAGTGAGAGAAAATCAGAAAAAAAACCACAATCTTTCGTGTATGATGGCAATACTGCTACTCAGCATTCAGTGGGAAGATGCACTGCTTTTATTTTAAGCAAGTAGTCCAATTTAGCTGGTAGAAAAGCAGCTTCAGGAAGAAGCGAGCTAGATTTTACACATCATAGAGAATGCAGATTGTTCTGACATGTTTGCCCAGTGGTCTTCTCCCAATGGTTAACAAAAATGCTTGTCACTGAAGAGGAATAAGTTTACTCTACTCCTCATTCTGAGATCTGGGAGCAGCTGATGTGATTAAGCAGATGAGTGATAAAGCCACTCAACTGATCTGAAGAAGCTCTGTGAGAAGAGGCAAAATTCTGGAACTTTGTACCAGAAAATATAACAGGCCCTGGAAACAATCCTGCATGAACCATGCTGGCTGGGAATTAGAAGAGACACCATAGCTGCATCTTTCTGATAAGTACACATAGACCAGTAAAAGGAGGAGAACTTGCCCGTGTATGTTTGCATATTTAGACATGTGGCTGTTTTGTGCTTCTTTACACATGAAAGAGTCAAGGGTTTTGATGGAAGCTCCGTTCTGTTCAGCAATTTCTACAGCAGAGTGCTATGTACAATTTATTTCGGCAAAAGAGAGGTGGTTGCCCTGTTAGTCATCCAGCCTAACGTAAAATTAAATAAGTGGGATTTTTTTTTAATTAATTAAAATTACTTGATTCATAGACCAAAGGAGGAATCTGCAACTCTAAGTCATAGGACAAAGAATTGCAGGATCCTCTACAATGTCCCTGTTTAGAGTAAAAAACAAGTCACTAGTGTTGTGAACCTCTGCTACAGTAACACATCCCAAGAATGAGCTGCAATGGAGTCCAAGACGCAAGGAAATGCACCTGAGGATTATTACCTTCAGTGAGAGAGCCATGTGAAGGCCTGTCTAATTCTCTGTGTCACATTCATTCCATGTAGTACCAACTCACTATTGAAATATCTGAGAAGGACCACAGCAATTGTTTAACATTGCCTACAGAGAAATAGTTCAAATGCAATTAGAAGGACAGCTGACTAGCTGAAAATTCCAAGGAGTTTATTTCCTGTATTTGAAAGTATATAGGAAAAAAATAAAATGGCTGTTTCCATTAACTACAATCTGATTTATAATCTGGCATAAATGAAACATTTCAGGATTAAGGAAAACCTGGAACAGAAACAATGGAGCCAAAGAAGAGCTGAGGAAACACTAACTTTGAAACATTGAAAGTGAGAAAAAACTAACTCAGAGAAGGCATCTGTGAAGGTCCTGGTATATTTGTAGCACTGAGGTTTATTTCAGGACAGATACAGAGGTTGGCATTGTTTGATCTAGACATTTGGGTGCTTTATTTGTCAGCATCACTATAATATACAAGCATTTCCCAAGAGAAGTAGACAAGTACTGTCACACTGCAAGAGAACTAGAGCGCAGAGTTAAGAATTTGACTGAAGTTGTACAGGAAGGTTTTGAAAGAGCAAGGTACAGAATCTGATCTCCTAAGAGTCACCAGGTCATTCTTGTTGAGCCAACTGCTCAACAACTGATCTCAGTCTCTGCAGACCACTTTTCCAACAGGAAATCCACATTCTGGGCTTTGCTTGAACTGTGTTGATGATGTGCTTGTTTCTGAATGGCAACTGGATAACAATCATGTTTAGAATCTGGGCAGACTTGGATCTGTGAGGGAAAAAGAGCACAGTGGACGAAACAAGTCAAGTCAAAACCTTGAAAGTAGCAGTTTGACAAATGTGGACTAAAGGAAGTATTGGTTTATTGGTTTAATTACCCTATATTCTTGTCAGACTATGCTTTTGCACTATCTAGAGCAAATATCCCTGCTTGTCATTCATCCAAGTGAATGCACTTAATCTTTTATTAATAGCTGCATTTCTTAAGTCAGCCATTGGCATTTCCATGGCTTCTGGATCCTAAACTATTGTACATGTGCAGTCAGTACACAGCACTGTTAATAGATTTTCCATAGTAATCTTTTTATAGTTGCTCACTTCCCAGACACCAAAGGAAACGCATCACATCAGCAGAGGAGTGCAGAGATAGCTAGTGGGAGGTGCCAGGAAGCTGGCAGTAGGCAGTAGAGCAAGTTCCTAACCTGATCAGGAATTTTAGAGCTTTACCAATGTGGGGACAATATAGCAACACATTGCCTTGCAAGTGATTTCATGTGTCATTTGCAGGCCACAGAGAACACACTTTCTTGTGTGCATACCCATGTGACTAATTGATGCCTCCAGTAATCCCAGGCCCCATAAAAAAAAAAGCCTCCATGTTATCATCTCCTCATCTTACATGGTCAGGCCTTCTACTCAGGATGCTTGCATCAGCACCTTTTTTTTTCTGTGCTGATCTTGCTGACCTGTACCTTTTGACAGCTGTTGATAAAAAGCTACTTATCACCAGGTGACGATATGTTTCTTACTGATGAGCAGCATGTGCTCTCAGGCCCCCATGTGAGGAGCTTTGCATTGCTTTTAAACAGTGCCTCTTAAAACTGGTTATAGCTTTTCTGAAGTAACATTGTTTATTAGGAATAGCTAATTCTTTGAAATCAGTCCTGATAGTGAGAAAGTGCAGCTTTTTATTAATTGACTCAGTAAAGGTCTGGGAAAGAAATTATGTGGTTATGATATCTGAATTCAATATTCTCAAAATTAGGCCTTCTTTTTCAACTGGAATACCTTCCAACATTTATGTTTTAAAAGGTTTAAAAGGTTCAGAAGTTCAAATGGAAAAAGTGGTTTTCAAAATCAGTGTAACAATATTTCAAATCTCCCCTATCCTTTTTCCCCCACAGATTATTTCCCACAGAATTTCCATTCACTATTTTTGGTAAGCTTAGGGTCTTTGTGACACTCCAGGAAGAAGAGATACTTCAAAATCATACCTTCACAGAATCAAAAACTGCTTCAGACTTCTCTGTAAGCTGCCTACCCAAATACTGCAAATCAGGCACTCTTCTAAAGTGATTCTTGGTAGGGTCTTTGCCAATAACTTGCCTATTTTCTGAACGTCTGCTTGTGTTTAGCCTGGTTCATTTAAAATCACAGACATCTGGCAACATGAATACATTCCATCATGCCCTTTCCTGTAGATCACTTTGGTACTCTAGGTGTTATTCAGACTTTCTAGATCAAAGAAACAGCCACTTCATGTTCAATTCCAGGGTCTACAATACCGCAAGAACAATCTGGTCTATCTGTTCACTACTGTGCTATTTCTAGTTTCTTTCCTGGTTGATGAGGGCAAGTGAAGAGATATGTAAGCACTTAAAAGCATAAATCAAATTTGAACTTGGAGCACTGGTGGTTAGTAGAAACATGGACAAAAACATGGACAAAACATGCCTAGCATTGCTGTTGTCAAGCTCTGTACCCAGGAAATACTGATTGCACCAGTACTGCAATAGATGGTGTCTGAGATGATTTGATACATAGGGCTCAGGGACACAATCAGGGCTTGCAGTAAGGCTAAGATTTCAGCAACAGTGCTGCTGCATTGTCTAAAGGTGTGTGTTTTAGTAGATGTGCTCTTACAGAAGTGGCCAGAGTAGAGGTTGAAGTGTCTTTTCATCCATTAGAACACAGAACTAAGTGTTGAGTACCTCATCTTTAAAATGGGTATAATAATAATATTTCTTTACCTGCATAGGCATTAGTCTCCCCTGCAGTAAATCAAAGTACAAAGTTAGATTTTGATAGTCTTTTGGCTATAGGAAGGGCTAGCCTTTTAATAATCACACTACTAAAAAACTATTTGGCCCTTTTAAAAATTAAATCCTTTATGTTGTAAAAGCAAGGCCAACAGAGAAAGGCACAGTCTCTAGTTTTGCCAGACCTTACTTTCTGATTGTGTGACTTGACTTTGCACGTCAACTCTCTGCACGTTAGTGTCCCTGATTGTTAGATAAGGTAATGGTCCCCAGAGTTACAAAAACATATTAGCATCCCCAGACAAAAGGAAAGGTACTATGGAAGCACAAAGAACTGTTTACATGAGTTAAAAAATAACTTTTAACCTTTGATCTTGAAGATCTATTTCATGTGTGCACCATATGCTCAAAGGCCTGACAGCTTCAGCTTCACCTTTTTTCTGTGGATGCACTCTTTGACTTCACAGCCCTTATGCTTTTAGCTTGATGGCATTCAAGATGTTTCTTAGCAATCATATTCTGCCAGCAACACACATTCTTTTCTCCTAAGGATCTGGGAAATTTGCTGCATTCCTCTCTTTCCACACTGCTCTTCAGAGAAGTTAACCTCTGAAGAAACCCAAGCAAACAAACAGAAATCCCACAAGCATAAGGGATTTGCAGCATGTTGAAAAAGCATAAGGGTGGAAAAACAACTCTGTAGTTGTCAGCTGAACCTGATCCAAACAATCTGATCAAAGATGATAACTCCACTTTGTTTTGTGCAAAAAGACCTTTGTTTATACATCGGGTGCACAACAAGAGGAAACCATTAGCAACATTGAAGTAGCTGGCCTGGAATGAGAAATGTGATGGCTAGAAGAGAGGAATGGCAGCCTGCAGAAGAAATCAATTTTTTGTAGGGCTTCTGGTGGCAAAGGAAACTGTATGGAGTGTGTAAGGTTTATTTCAGGGCAGATATTTTTTAACTGATACCTTGCCTCTAATATTTGATTTAGGGAATGTTCTGTGTCTATGAAAGGGGCAAGAAGAGAAATAGACACAGCCGTGAACACCTTACCTATATGGTGACCATGTTGAAAGATTTTTTTTTAAAGAGACTGCTTGCCCAAGCCAAAGAACCACAAAGTGTACGTTAACATGAGGAAGGTAGGAAACTGCAGCCTTGCAGTGAAAATTGTGAACTAAGCCGCTTGAAAGTACAGGACGGGGAGAGGAAAAGGCAGATTATTTCCCTGCTCTCCTAATATCTGCCTTTCCTATCTAACAGTCAATCAGCATTTAACACTGTCTCACTGATGACTTAGACTCACAGCCTAATGTATTCAGGCCTCCTCTCCATCTCTCCTTCCCTGGTTCCAGGCTGCCTAAGCAGGTAAGAGCAGCCATCCTCAGCTGTACTAAAGTTCCACTTCAGAAGAGCAGCACACTGCCTCTATAGACCGGTGGCAAATGCTGAGGGAGTAAGTCAGCAATCCAAATGTGGTTCAGTTCTCTTCCAGGTTCTAGAAATCCACCAGTTCAAGTCTATCTGAAAGCCAAAACAGTCCTGGGGGAGGCATTGAAACGGCAAATTTATTTTTTGCTTTTTCCAAACCATTCATGATTTTTCAGACCTCTACCATAAGATAACTCAGCTTCCTCATTTCCAAGCTGAAGCATAATTAATCTCTCCCTGTACATAAACTAGTCCAGTTCACTGACTATCCTTACTCTTTCGTGCCTCTTCTAGTTCCAGTATATCCTGTTTTCAGTGGGAAAGACCAGAGCTGAAGACAGCATTCAGGATGTGGACATGTCAGGCTTTTAATCGCCACATGGCATCTCCTAGCCTACTGTATTCAACAAGAAGCTGAAAGGTAAACAGCTGGTAGCTGAGCTGCAAGCAGCTGTAATCAGGGTAAGTCCTCTTTCACTACATAAGTACTTCTAAAAACAAAGCATAAAATAAATAAAATCAACAACCATTAAAATAAAAAGAAGAAAAGACCTAATGAAAATTACAAATGTTTTCCATCACCCAAAACAGATCAGCAATAAAAAAATAAGTTTGAAAAATGTTACTAACATGAAGCTACAGTGCCAAGTGTTGACTTCTGTCTTACAAGATGATGGATGATGACTTTATTTCAAACTCCAAGCAAAATAAATTGGATTCTGGGAAAGTTAAAAAATTTATAACTACAATATTTTCTGAGGGCTGAAAGTGCTATTAGAAAAGCAAACAATTCAAAGTAAGCATAAAGATTAAAAGTGAAGGAAAACAGCGAAAGCAGTAAGTGTGACAACTACTGATGGAAGACTATGCAATAAGCAACATAAAGAAAAAGGTAGAATACTAATATTAAGACTCTGAAATACTTAGAATAGTTTCAGGAAACTTCAAGGAATAGCAGGATTCTTTCCAGCCACTTTTTGTAGCTATTTCTCCTGATTCAGGCAGATCCCTTTTCTGTTCCCATCTAGCCTCCTTAGTCATGGTGATACCAATATTTGTGGGTCTGTATAGGGGACAGGACCAGATTAAACACACACGTATTTTTAATTTTGATTCTTTAATCAGATCTATTCCTCAGTTTCCTGTCCACCTCCACAGTGAACCACACACAACAAAGAGGGGTAAATGAGTGTTTGGGTCTGAGGGAGGCAAATAGGAATCCCTTAACCTTGTGGCTCTGCTAGGAGGATTTTCTCGGAGCCATAGATTCAGATACAGCCAGATGATAAATTATATTCATCTAAGTATCTTGGTAGGCTCTTTCTTTTTGATAAAAATCCAGAACTACTGGGGTCAAGTCCTTTTTTTTTATTTCAACAGTGACTTAGTTATTGAATCAGCCACCAGGCAGAGGTGTGGATGTGGCTGTGGAATCAGTCAGTTAAACCGGCAGGTCACTGACAGGTAATGAAGTAAACAAGATTGTACCAAGATTTGTTACAGACAATTAGACCAACTTACAGCTGGTAAGGTGGAATGGTTCACAAATACCCAGCACTAAAAGCCTATGGAATAAATCAATGCCCAGCAGGACAGAGGCTGCTTGTTTGCAGAGTTACTCATTCTTATAACAATCTGCAACTTATCTCTGCAATACTGAAAAAGGATATTAATTCAAGTGAGTTGATTCCTTTTTACAAAGGAGAGGCGATACTTAACCAAGTGTGTCTTTGGAGCAAAGAGCTTTCCAAGAAGCAAAACACTTCCTTGATTGAGGCATCTTGTCATGGACACTATTAAGACTGAAGTAGAAAAAGAAGGTAGTAGGACATATAGCTAAACATGATTACCTCTTCTTCACTTGCTCTTCAAACACAATGTCGATATTGACCAAAAAATGAGTATTTAGAAGCCACCCAGAAGATTCTCATTGTTTATAAAAGCTTGAAGACTCACTCTACCCAAGAACCATGTTCTAAAGCATGATAAGGTTGGGAAAGTGTGTGACAAAAAGTAGGTACAATACAATAGCAACATTTTAAATTCCTTTTTATGCTTTTAAAAGGAAACAGAATGTACTTGCTGATCTACATTTTAGATATCATATCATCTCATTAGCAGCTGTGACACAGAAGACAAGAGGAGATTAATTATTTCCTTTCTTTAATGGCTAGATTTATTCAATAATGGCTGAATAGTATGTGTGACCATTTCACCGGAAAGCAGAAGTGGTTAATGAGAGCTTCATTAAGACTGATGATCAAACAATACTGTAATGAAAGCATAAACTCAGAGTCTGGGATGTTACAAAGACAGAAGAAGGCATTGTGAACGTATAGTTTGACTTCCTCTGTAATAGAGACTGTTGGATTTGGTATTAATATCCTAACTACTAAAAAAACCCCCAGTTTTTAATAGAAAATATTTTGCATGAGTAATTGTTGGTAATTGTTCTGACAACTATTTGTCAGGAACATAACAAAATTTACTTGATTTCAAGTCTGAAATTGCATAAATTGATATTCCAATAAGTGTCTCTTGCTGGGCTAAGTGTCTGGGTGCAAATGCAGGGAAATGGGTGTTTGTCCATATCCAAGAAGTTGAGAGCTTACTCATCTCTTTCTGCCTGTCTTGGAACACCAAACAGTTAAGATTATTTACTTTTTGCCTTTTTACTACCCGAAAACTGACTTGGCTTTGAAACTGAACTCTATTACTTTCCCCACCACCATGTTGGTACTGAATGGCTGTGATAAACTCACACCTCCATCTTTCTTTTCATAAACTAAACAAATCTGTGTCTTTCAAATTTTCACTGAAGCATTTTTTCCAGATCTTTCATCATTCTTATGTCCTTTTTCTTGATCATCTCCAGTTTTAAGGCCATCTGTCTTAAAGTAAGAACACTTGCACTTGATACAACATTCCATCTGTTGCCACAGTAGTGCAAATCAGAGGCAGAAGATCCCCAGTTTGCAAATTAACACTTCTGTGAAGCATTGTTTGGGTGAACCTGATGTTCATCTACATGTCCATTGAGATGTCCAACTGCTTTCATAACAGTTGCAGCCTAAGCCTTAGTGAATACATGCACAAATGTCAATGTGTGTGAATTTCTCAGTGAATTTCTTGTTATCTCATTTCTCACTCAACATCAGCTGAACTGATGATATGGTTGTGAAAGAGTAGAAGTGCAGAGGGAAGACTGATGGCATTTTGTGTGAATGTAAAAAGATACAGAGAACTACAGTCATCCTGGGTTTAAGATGTTGTTTTCTTTCAAATTTTAATGTCCTGGCTGAAGTAGCTTGTTCAGAAGTAAAAAATGCCACATGCTGACTCTTTACTCCATAGAGAACCTTCAGAGGGCTGTTCAGATCTTTTGATGGGGCCCTACACTTTCAGTCACCTTCTGTGTTATACAGAAGTATTCTAAAGGATCTGCATTACGTCACTGCTCACTCCACCAGTTCTTCATCTGTCTATTGTTATTAGACAGCAACAGGAGACAGCAACTAATTTGTAGAAAGGCAGATACCTGTGATTTATGTGGAACAGTGCATTCAGTGTTTACTAGAGTAAAAACTTTCACATACAAAAGTCTTAGGGAAAAATAGCAGTTAACCTTCATCATTAAGAATAATTAACCATGACAGCAGCTGAACTTAAGATTCCTCTCAGTAAATGTTTGTCAGGGCAGATAATACCTGGACTGACCAAAATCAGACACAAAACCCACACCCAGCCAATCTGTCAAAATCTGCTCACATCTGCAATCACATGCAACAGAACTGACTCTTTGAATAAATCACATTTTAAGATTATATTTAGTGTGTGAGCTCATTAAGATTCCTCTGTTCTTAAAAGGCTGTTTATTAATCAAAGTGTAAATTCTCCAGGAATGCTACAATTTTGGGACAGATCATATGTGCAACTCAAAAATAGAAGAGAAATTACAAGAGAAAGGAGCTGTTAGAGGAACCCAAAGAAGCAAGCTTATGTACATATGGCTAAAAATCTGGCTGAAATGCAGCATTTCTGCAACACATTCTCTTGACAGAAGAGCAGCAGATCAGGAAGGACGGGAGCTAAGGAGCTGTGGAAAACGTGAAAGGAGATCAAGAGGCTTCCCAAGAGTAAAGAAGCACTTATGGTTCAGTTTTCACCTTGAAAATTTTCAATACATACATATAGGTGCTCCAAAAGCCCTTCTAAATATAGGAGGGGAAACATTCCCGTAACTTCTAAGTCTTCTGATTTCAACATATTTCTCATTTCTGTGTTTGTTTCTAATCCTATAGTACAACTTTTGCTTGGGTTGTCTGTGCTGAAGAGATGTTTGGAAGCCTCCTCTGAGGTGAGATTTGATGGTCTTCCATCCCAACATTTCACTAACTGCAGACTAACACAACAAGAATAACATTTACAGACCTGCAGACTTAATAATCACTATTGCCTCAGGCAGATATGCTGCGTTTGTGCTTCAGCCTAAGGTAAAAAAGACAGGGCAATGTGTGCAAGTTTTTTCTGCAGCTCACCTGAACCAAACAACGGAAATACAGAGGAGAAATATAGATGCCAAAATAAAGGAAGACAGTGAGAGAACTAATATCAGAAGGGAAAAAAAAGAACACAAAAAAACAAGCGAGACAAAACTGACTGAGAAAAAATCAGAGAATACAGGAGGAGCCTGACTGAAAAAAGCAGACAGCCAGACACTAGTAAATTTTGCCTTCAGTTCAGTTATTGTGCTAATACTGGAAAGCTTCATCCTCAGTGGCCTGTTTTTTCACACTAGTTGTCTCTTTTCATTTATGAACAGAGACACTGTTCACCACATTGATTCTTAAACAGTTGTTAACGGGCTCTGGAGGTGAAATGCGGAAAGCAAGTTCTACCTCTTAGATTATTTTTTAAAGCTGGCAGCTTTCTGGTGCAGATATCACCACATCCATTTTGACTGGCTCACATCTGGACAGTTTTCTTTGCAATCATAAAATGTGGACATGAAACTGTTATTTTATCCGTGGCTAGCTCCTGAAGCACAAGATGACTTTGTCATGAGGGAAAACAGCCAGCTTGCTCAGCTGCCCCAAGTAGGCCAAATGTGACCTATAGATCAAACCAATGCAGGGACTGGGTAATAAACAAAGGAACTGCAATAGTTATAAATAACATCTTTAACAGAAAATTCCTTACTGAAAAATTATAACAGAATAGGATTTTAAGAAAAGTGTGCTTGGCTGTGTTTAATAGAGGGACAATGTTCTCTGTGTGCTTCTGCTTTGATATTCAGCAAATACCTTGGAGATTTTGTTTTGGTTTTTCATACTCCCCAGGACAGGATATTCCAGGGTAGGGCTGCTCAACAAATAACTGCTCAAATGATATTGCTTAGGCTGCTTGCATCTGCCAGAGTAACCCTGCCCAACTGCGCAGATCCTTTTAAAAAATCTAAGGAGGGAGAAGAAACATTTAAGGATAACCAAATAAGAAGTGCCTGTGCCTGAAAAAGGAATACAAGGACCGAGAAGATGAAGAGGGAAGGGAGTAAAGAAAATGTGAGAATAAAGAAGATGAAGAGGGAAAGGAGTAAAGAAAATGCGAGAATGGGCATCACCAGCTACTTCCAGTACACCAGGAGCACAGACCCTCGCCAAGAAAGTAGATATTTTCAAAATGAGTTTGGAGGTGGTCCTGGAAAATGTACATGCAGAACAATTCTGCAATGGCAGCAGGGGGGATGGACTGGATGTGAACTTATTGGGTCTCTTCCATCTCCAGTTTCTATGAAAACAGTCACCATTCTTTAGCAATATGATAAATATTTAAAAAAATCATAGATACAAACTAAATAAAACAT
Source organism: Ptilonorhynchus violaceus (assembly GCA_013397565.1). Classification (NCBI taxonomy): domain Eukaryota; kingdom Metazoa; phylum Chordata; class Aves; order Passeriformes; family Ptilonorhynchidae; genus Ptilonorhynchus; species Ptilonorhynchus violaceus. The sequence continues at coordinate 1,047,997 of VZRJ01004386.1, forward strand.
ATTAAATAACAAGTTCAGCCAATTTAATCATGACTTTTCAACTTTTTAAACCAAGACAGCAGGGAGGAAGAAAGAACAGGCTCAAGATTTTTAGTCCTCTTTGTTTAAGGCTAATTCACATAGGACACACCTTCATGAGACTTGTTCAATAACATTTGTGGAGCTGGGCTGGAGTTGTTGTTGGATTGTTCTCAGTCCACAGGGCTGCTGGTTTTATCCAATGCACACTGGGTGCTGTCTCTCTGTAGCAGCTTTTAATTCAGATTTTGTGTTGTTTATGTTTCACTCTTAGCTGGACCCGTAGATTTCATTTGGGGTAGTGTAATACCAGTCTAATCCCTAAGCATTTAGTAACCAAAAGCTGATTCCTTTCTTCATTCCTGCGCTGACCAAAACAACACAAACTGCCCTTCAAGTGCAAATCTGCTCCTCTGTAAGGGATGTGTTGCAGATACAGAAATTCCATGTTCCTCAGCAGGGGGAGAAAAATTTTTGGCTTGAAAAACATAGAACTCATTATTTGAGCACGTGGTGTATCCACAAAGTCTAGCTGCAGAGAGGGGACTTGTGTTCCATGGGACAGCCACTAGACAGTGATATAGCCACATCTACACAGCCAAAGCATGTCAGCTTCACACCTCTCTAATATCCCCAGTCTCTCTCTAGCGTTTTCTTCACAGCCTAACAGCTCAAATTTTCTCTGGATCCCTGTAAAAACTCAGCTTGCATGTTTCTTCTGAGTACTTATCATTCAGTCTCAGCAGAGAGGAAGGCTTTAATAAAGCCTTTTCTCCAGTACAAGCTGAATATGAGGAACATTCTAGGGTAGAGGGAGGCAGAGATATGCCTTGCCTGTGATGGTCAGTTTGTACGATGGAAGGAAAACCTCAGTCTTCTGGATTGTCAGTCTTCAAACTATCTGTCTAGCTTCTTTTATTAACAATAAAAGTGGTTTAAGAAGTTGAGGCAGACATAGTCATTCTCCCTGTCACACACTTCCCTGAACTTATGTTCCAGAACAAAACAGTGGAGAGCCTGGTTTAGGCCTCATTGGTATAATTCTCTTCAGCATGCCAGACCTTGGGAAAAAGACTAACCCATCAGTAACTTGGCTCAGATTTGGGCTTCAGCTTCTCAGGCAATTGGCTCAAGGCACTTACATTCCCATCCACTGTATTAAGTATACCTCTGGCAAACACCAGCTGCATCCTCAGGAAGCTTTGTCAGAATGAACATCAGATTTTCCACTTATTCCATCTGACTTTGCACCTTGATATCTAGACTTTATATCTCCTTCCTGACTCTTTCTTCTTCCCCAGCCACACGCACACCCTGGATAAGGGACACGGATAAACTGGAAGAGCCTAACTTACAGGAAAATGAAGCCTGTCCTAGCACCAGTTCACGCTCCTGACCAGGACCAGATGAAGCTTTCCAAGCCCTTTTGGAGAGCTGCCTGACTTGAGGGACTTGCCTTGAGAGCTGCAAGAGTTCTGTTTGGGAGGTGGCCTACATCTTTGTCCGGATGATGGAAAGAGTTACGCCTCTGCAGAGTCGCTGCAGGAAAATGCCTCTGTGGGATTAGTTTATCCGTCATACCTAGAGTGGACTGGCAGTCAGTGAACAAAATGCCTGTATGCAGTGAGCAGCCTTCAACATTTTGTCTTACAAGCTGTCACCTGCTCTGCTCACATCTACACAGGACCTCACCACTCCCCACACCTTTGTGAGACTCTGTCACCTCAAGGCATCTGCACATTTCCTACTCTGGCTACTCACTAGGAAATGAACTTGGAATAGAGAAAGTCATCCACAGAGCTGATATAAGACGGGTGTGCAATGCCATCCACCAGAGCTGTTATTCCTGACCAGGAATCATCAGTGACATCATCAAAAGAATCATCAGCCAACATAACTTGCCCAACTGTGCCCTAAAAGACAGTCCATGAGACCCTATTTGCCTTAGTTCTGCTCAATAGATACATAAATCCTCAGTAGGTCCACCTGATCACAGATGTCACTCCAATCAACGGTCTCCTTCAGGAGTCCTTCCCAGCTACCCTCCTCTCTCCCAATCTGCTTTGGACTGAGTTGCTACTGCACCTGGGTATCTGATGATACACAGTTGAAAACCTTGCAAACAAAACTCTTGCAAGAGGGAAGTAGCTGTGTCTGAACATCCTTCTGTCTTTCTGAACTCTCTCCCTGTTCTGTGAGACTCCCTTGTTGCTCCCTGAAGAATCTCCCCACTGACACCACAGGTGTCTTTCCATCACAAGGGACCTGCTGCACCTTGACAGACTGGCTTGACAATACAGCCTTTGATCCTTTGAGATCAAACCCTGAAGGTCACAGTGAATTAGAAGTGACCACACTATCATGGAAACCAGAGAAGTCTCTTGCCACCTCAGATTTTCTCTCCTTTATCCTTAGGTCTGATATTCCATCTCAGCCTTTCGCAGCTTTTCCCTCTTTAACTGCTTGTGGTATTTCCAGGAAATAGTCAAAGGTAGGCTTGACTTGTAGTTTCTAAGAAACTAAGGGCTGCATGTTGACTGTAGTTCTGTGTATTCCTTTTCCTCTTGCTCTCACATGGGCCTTTGAAGTAGAAGTGATCCTCAGTATTTGTTGGTTTCCTTCTTTCATAGTCACTGTATCACTGAGCTACTGATGCTGTTTAGTATTGCAATAGAGAGGGAATTAAATTTTTTTAAAAAGATATTAGGACTTTACTTGTTATTTTTATGCTGTATTTTAAGTGTTTGTTGTATATGACAAAGGCAGAGGGAAGCTGGGATATAAAGACTAGCTTCCAAATCAAGTCATTACTGAAACTGGCTTGGGTCCAGAGTCTCTGTTAAAAATGTCAGCTTCATCTGCAAAGAGCAATAGAGTCAAACCCACAATTACTGTCATTAGCACAGGACTCAGAATGTTAGTATTTCCCTGGTGGAAGTAGCTTACTCTTTCTTTTTTCTCCCACCTAATTCAAAATAAAGCCATACGAATCAAAATGAAGGATAGCATGGGTTTCAAAAGGGCAGCATAGGTAATTCTTCCTCTGTAATGCTCCATGGCCAGCTGTTTAGGCTATTTCCTTGCTAAGTGAGAGATGTGGGTTCAAATCTGCTCAGACACAGGAGGAACTGAGCCTTCTACATCTTGGCTGGCTTCCCCAAAACACTGGGATCTGAGGGTGCCCTGACAAAGCGCATTCTGGTATGATCTCCTTGAACTCTGTAGGTGAGAAAGAGGAAGGATTCCTGCCATGCTGCTTAGGCTTAAATGCAAGGTCCCTGAATGGACGTCATCCTACTACCTTGGCTTGTGTTGCTGAGCTCTAGAAAGCAAAGAGTTGTCCAGCAAGATCACAGACTTGGGCTTGTCCTGCTGCCTCCTCATTGTCCTGTTTTTATTGGTGGAAACAGTTTTTGTTCTGTTGCTATTGTCATGGTGAAAGAAGCCATCACAATGTGATAAAATCACAGGTAATGGGGAGCTACAATTAATATTAAGACAAATTAAAAAATAAAACCTTCTGTTACATTGTTTTCTACTTGATATAACCATGCATCATGTATTGGGACACAAAATACCCTGTGGCATAAACTGCATGATTGGCTATATGGGGGTAGTGCAGCAATGAATATGGCAGTAGCTGATTTACAGATTTGGTGGAAGAAGTTTGGAGTTTGCCATTCTAAAGGTTTTCTTTCATCTTTTCTATTCCCTGCCCCATAACTATATGATTACTTAAAATAACCAGCTTCCTGTTTTCCTGAAGTTGCTGCACAACAAGAGAACAGCCTTGAAAAAAAAGTTTAGTTTTGTTGCCACGCTACAGCATAGTCCTGAAGAACCTGACTCCAAATACTTGGTGTACAGAGAAATCTCTACTGTTTCTTCAAACAAGATTTTATTTTGATTTGCGTTTTGAAACATTAACACTTTTGACTGCTGCAGGGAAGTGTTAGGTTTTCTTGGGTCTGTAAATCAAAGTTTAATTTAACATTAGTAGGGAATTCTCTGAATTTGTAGACCTTGTATCTGGAACTTCTCCAGTTAAGCACGATTAAGAATTAAGAAAACTATTCTTTCACCTTTGGAATTAGTAGGGGTTTTTTTTTAATCTAAAAAGTGTTTGCTGCCATTTCATTATGATGATGCAATTATACCGTAATAAATATCATGAGGATAATGATCTATTTCTTAACAAGTTATTGTACTGCAGTAGAAGCAGGAAAGTAAAACCAATTATTTATCAAAGTTAGCTGCATCCTAATACATGAAATGCTATTTGAGTACCTAGGTGACTTCAAGTCTGTGGGTAATTCTGCAATAATACATTGACTAGACATTTACTAAAGCTAGGTGTCATGGGTCTCCAGAAGGACAGGTCTCTGTCACTTCTTCAAGGTGAGAATACAACACACTTTTAATACATTCTAAGTGTCACTCTCATCAGTATATTGCTACTCTAACAACATTTTTGTTGTTATTATTTGGCAGATGAAAACCGTATGGTCAGGACAGATCCAGACCTCTAAGGTTAGGCTGTTAAGAATGGCACCAGTGAGTATAGAGTTACATTCTACTTTTTCTTAGAAAAAGCATTTTATGAGTTTAAGAGTTTTCAAATGTAAACTGTATAATGATCCCAAAAGACAGTGTTGCTCTCAACCAATGTTGACAGACTTTTGGACTTGGAAAGCAGTGTAATAATGTAAGTGCTACCAAATAATAATGAAAACATTCTGTTCTCTGCTTTTCGGCTCTTAAGATCCAAATAAACTGGTGGGTATAGCAGATCTGTAGCTGTACCTATATTCACAACCACACAACAATGTAACCTTACAGAGCAAGATGAGGATTTTCATCTTCAAGAGATACAGGTCTCTGGTGTCTTTACTGCGTGAGCTTCAGGTACCAGGGAACAGCACATGACAGGAGGTCAGACTTTTTCGCTGCGAGCTGGAAAAAAAACCCAGTCTTGAAAAGAAAACTGAGCGAGCAATGCATTTTTTTTTCTTCCCCCACAGTAGCGTCCTGCTGCAGGGTTAAGTACCTGTGTGCCAACCTGGCGAGTGCCGCCGCACGGGGAAGCCCAGAACCGGGCACCAGCGCCAGCCCCGCGGCCGTACCCCCGCAGGGACAGCGCCCCGAATCCCAGCTGCAGGGAGGCTCACGGAGAGGTATCCGACTTCCCTGCGCCGCCCGGGCGGTACGCGCGGTGCCCTGCCCGGGGCTGCCGCTACCTGCGGGGCAGCGCGGGGCGGCGCGGAGCGAGGAGCGCCCGGGCGGATCCCCGTGGT
>VZRJ01004386.1:1053479-1158117 GCA_013397565.1 Ptilonorhynchus violaceus
GGGGCCTGGGGGCGCACGGGGGAGCGACGGACGAGGCGCAGCCCGCGGGGTCTGACGGGCGGCGAGGCGGGGAGCGCTGCGCGGCGCCGGGGTCTGGCTTTGGGGGTGCAGAAACCTGCAGCTGCAGAGCCCCCGGCCAGACAAGGTGCGGAGCGAGCCGAGGGCGACGGGGAGCTGGGGGCATTTCAGGCTGAGCCCGGCCGGCCATGCCAGATGCAGACGTAATTCCACGAGGGACCCCTCCGCCTCCCCTCCCCAAATCTTGGGCAGGGTGGTTTCTGATATATGTAGGATCAGGCGAAAGGAGAAATTTCCGTAGAGCTCTGAGGTGTTTTCTCTGGCTGAAGTTATCTAGAAATAATATTGAAGGGAAGAACAGTAATTCATAACAAAACTTTAAAGAGCAACAAGTTGTTTTACTGGAATCACACGCACTGGGAAAAAAATCACCTCACTGATCCTGATAGAAAGCGGCTGATAGCAGTATCTTGCAAACTGATTTATAACACAATTAGGAGTTTCTGAAGCCCGTAGTACTACTCAAGATAAATTTCACCTTATGTCTGAAGAGAGTTTCTGAAAACTAATGAATCTGCCCTTAAAATCTTCATTTTTACTTATGTAGATACAGGATATGGTACCTAGAATTATTTGCATGTTTGTTTGAAGTGTTCCCCTTTTTAATGATGTTTTTTTCCTACTCGAAACAGGTGGTCCATTTTTCACAGCACTTCTGCTCCCTCTCAGGCTCTGGCCCCCAAAATCATCTTCTGTGTGCCTTTCTGTGCAGTCCTGGTGCAAACTAGATTAACCTTGTTGGACACCCTGGTTTGGATTCAGAGGAGCAGAGAAGGAAGCTAGTAGGACTAGTAGCCCTACATCTCCTAGCCATGACCAGTGCAGTTCTCCTGTTTGGTTATGTATCGTGGGGCAGAGTGGCTTTTCCTGGTTTCCCCTTTTGAGTAGCGTCTCTATCCCAGTCGGGACTTTTTTGCCTCCTACTCGAGTTTCACCACCTGGTGTAAATGCAGAGAGGATGTGCTGGGAGGGGCAAGGTCAGGGGAGTATCAGTGAGGCGTTACTAAGGCTATTTCCCAGGCAGTGTAATGCCCCTGAAAGTGTTTATGCTAATAGTGGAAATTAGAGCCCTTAACTCCTGTTCTTGATTTAGTCTGAGGCTGGGCAACTGTATGCTCTTTTCACTTACTGTCCTGTGCTTCTCCCCTTGCAACGCTGCAGGATTAAGCTCTCTTTTCAATGAGACATACAAGTTTCAGCCCCAGGAACAGAATCCGTTTCTGTTCCCTGTGCATTCACTGGGGTTTGGCCATTGATCACTGTGTTGTGAAGACCAAATTTTTGCATCTGTTCTAGCTGTGAGAGTGGAAAAATTAGTTGGATGATTATTAGGAATATGTTTACTTAACAGTGGTGGTGGCTGTTCAGATGAAATACTGTTTCAAAATCTAGTTTACATTTAATTGATGTAATTGAAGTTGTTGAAAAGTAGTTATTTTTAAGGCAGATTGATTATGGCAGGTTGGTGACTAGAAAGCACACAAAACATCCCAAAGTAATTTCTTTTATTCTAGGACATGACAAGGCTGATGTTTGGAGTCATATATAAAATTATTAGGGTGATCCTAACTCTTTGCCCAAGTGTGTGTCAAATCTCATCACAGTATTTGCCACTGTCCTACCCTTAATCTCTCAGAAAGGCTAGTGATGGAGTGGGTGACATGCAGGCAAAATTTTGACATCATTCTCAAAGTAGCAGTAGAGCGATATTGACAGGAAAAGCTGAACAGTTACCTCCTGTGTTAAACTTTATGGCTCAATGGAAGAATTCAGATCCTGGGTCTGTCAGTCTGACACTCTTTCCACCATTCTCAAACCCCAATATTTTCTTGATATTTGATAAATTGTTAGGATTATCTTCTGAAATATGAGCAAATATGTCAAGTGAGACAGAGGGACCTTTTCAGTTCACTCCCATTCCATTTGCATGTTGGTTGCAAACTGTTGCATCTACTGTTGGTTGCAAACAACCTCTCCTGCATAAATTGATAGGCTTTCTCAGTCACTTATTAACTGCAAGAGTGCAGAATGCCTTACCTGCTCTAATTTGTGCCAACAATTTTAAGAACATTATTGACACCCAAGTAGACTGAGGGAGGACATTGACAGAGAGGTGGTAGCTTAAGTACCAAAATCTTCTCAGCTGACATTTCAAGGCTAATTCCATGTGAGCACTTTTTTTTGTTCAGCTGAAAAGTAAGGAGAGATGAACTGCTCGGTTCATAAAACATGAGCGATTATAATCTCTTCATGTGTACAAGAAATGATGGTGAAGGCAACATGATCTAGTGACTCAATTGCAAAGACCATTCCAGAACCTGTTCTGGGCTTGGACACTGACCTCAAGCAAACCATTTTCTTTCAGTTTTCCAGTTTCAAAAGTGAGGATAAAAACTTACCTTGTAGGGTCTTGTTAGAAATACCTTGGTTAGAAGCAGAGGTTTCTAAAGGACAGTGGCATTTCCAAGCAAAAAGCTTTGCATTGTTTTATGGTATGGCTGACATATGGGAACAGGCAAAGCAGAGCGGTTCAAAAGTGTCTGATCCTTTTTCCCGCCATTTTCAGGAAGATTCAACTGACTGTTGTGGTGCATGGGGTTGTTTGACCAACTCCCTGTTCTGCAGCCTTCAGGTGGTCTTATTAACTAGAACCCCTGTGTCTGAAATCAGCTTTACTGATCTAAATCCATTTTGGAGTTGAGGGGAAAACTTTATGCTACTGAACTTGATCATTTTTATTTGTTAGTAGTTAGTTTGGGGCACTTTGGTCTGGCCTATTTATCGGCCTCTGCCTCCATTGCCTGGAACAAAGACTACTCGGTGCTGAATACTTTAGTGGACAAGATACAGAACACCTGGATAAGTGCCTGGGTCCTGACTTTCGCTTCCTGAAAACTGGGGGTGGGAGGGAAGCGAAGGGTGTGTTAAACCCAGCTGTGATATTGCTGATATAGATGTGCAATATTCTCTTGAGCAGAAAGTGAAGGCCATTGTGCTGTGTCATCTGTTTAGAGACAGATTTGAACCAGTGTTCCTCTGGAGTTGTCAGAGTACAAGTACTTGTGGTTAATGGTGGCACTGTGTGTGCTACAGTGACCATTCCAACACAATGCACAGGGAGTGGGAATCTGTGATGACACATACAAAGAGAAGAAAAAAGGAGACAGAAAAGAAAGAAGGATGGGGAAGGAAAAAGAGACAGGAGGCAATGGTGGCAATAATCCTAGCAAAGAGAACATTTTCCAGTAAGCAGTTCTGAATGTGATGTAAAAAATAACAACTGAAAGTTTTATTTTACTACACAGAGCCCAAATTCTTCCTTTGATCTCTGTGCAAGCTTCCTTTTGGCGTCTGTGGGAGATCAGTGGAGAGTGGGGAGCGTGTAGTCTTGAATTTATGATGCAGCCTGTAGACAATCATGAAATGGAATTTGCTCTTCTCAAAAAATTGTTACATAGCTGTGAGTCAACCAGAAAGTACACACATGGTCCTGAAATAAATTATAAAAGTCAGCCAACACAAAGACATCTCACAACCAAAATAGTAGGTAAGTCATCTGAATACTCTGTTCATTGCAGCTAAACTGTTGGCATCTGTTAAAAAAAGTTAAGTTGGTGACCGTGATACTGTCTACAGGAAATCCTTGATGGACTTTTTTTTCTGTAATAGTTTGCACAAATACACTATTTTTGAGACTTTAAACAGTATTCCGCATCTAAAAACAGTTATTTCAGCTTAATAAGTTAGGAACATATTAAATGACCTCTAATGAGTAACAATAAATTCTCTACAACACTTTCTTAAATTATGGAATTAGTTTAGTAAATTTTCCTAATTAAAATTGCTACTTGAAAATAGCAGAATGGGACCTTTAAAAGATAGGTAACAGATACCCTAACCTGTCTGAGCAAACCAAATACACAGGAAATCATTAAACTTAAATCAGTTGATTTCAAGATTTTTTTTTCAGATGTTTAGCATGAATAATGAACCTATAGGTCTATTACTCACTTTTGATTGAAAGAGTTTGATCTTCAGTGCTTCTCTTTGCCCATTGTGCTGCTGCTATACTTGGCCGCTTGAATTAAAACATTGAGAAACTAGCGGTTTGGGGGTTCTTTACATACATCCTATGAGAAGAAGACCATATAGGAGCAACCCAAAATAAAATCTAATATGGAAGTGTTGCTATAACTCATTCCTGCTGTAAGCAGCTCTGCTGACTTTCTGCCTTCAGTCAGCAAGTCCTTCCAGCACCACAGCACTGCTCAGAGTCTGCTGGGTTTTGCAAGCAGTGGGGCTGCTGACCTGTTACTTGTCTCCACTTAGGAGAGAACGTTATAAACCAGAATTGTGGTCTACAGTATGCTCTGCACACAGAAAAGAGCTCGTCCCTGCCACAGTGTGCTGAAGTTGCCTTAGGCAGGTTAGGTTAAGGAGATGAAAGACTTTTCATCTTTCAATTTCATGTCATCTCCTCAAGGCAGAGCTTAGCAAATGTCATCCTTTCCTCCAAGAAGTGCTATCTAACCTGTATTTTCTGCTTCTGTCTTCTGTGCTTTCTTTTTACGTTGTAACCCTAATTTTCCTGAAAAGAGAGACATTCATTCCCCATTCCTGTTTTTCTACCTTCTGGTTCACCCATGGCCTGGCACTATTAATTCAGCATTTACTTGTGAAGTTTATTTGTTTGGGAACTGCCTGTGTAGTTGGATGAATGTAATACTATGGGGGGATTTCCTCTAGCTGCATTATTCCTGCCTCCTAGAGTACCAACTAAACATGGAAGCATAAGGGATGGGAGCAGGCAGACTGTTTCAGTGAATGCAGCAGATATGTGTCTCTCATGCTGGCTGTTAGTGTCAAAGTGTTCACCAAACTCAGGAGCTTCACAGAAGCATCCACTCGCGGCTGTGTTCACATGGCCCACTGCACAAAACTCCACAGTGGAAAGGAAAAAGGGAAGTTGAGGTCTGGTGTCATCAGTGAATTTACAGATCAGGGACTTAGGTATCAGTTTTGTTTGCACCCTTGCATCTTCCCAGAAAGATTCGGGTACCTTGAGTGAGTATCATTTCAGGTGCACGGAGTAGATCTTTTGTAGGTCCTGTGTCACATCTGCCAGACTGCTGCAGTCACCTTAATATTCTAGCAAGGCACAGTGTAGGCAGGTTTAAGTGCATAGAGTAGTGCCTCAATAGTAGGTGCATGTGGCAGGGATTTCTTGCTTGTTCCCATCTTCTTCCACTTTTCACCTCTTTGCTCTCTGCCTCACGCAACTCACGTGTCTGATCAGTTCTTTGACACTGCTTGAAACCCTGTTGTGGGAAGCCATGACTGAATGGGGCCACATGTACCACACTCAGTCTGCTATGGTAGTTGTTTTCAAGATGACCAATGTAGCTGTATATGTTTTAAAATATTTTGAACATGTCATAATTGTTACTCATTGGGACCTTTTGACTAAGCCTGAGCAAGCCAGCTGTCCAAGCCCTGCAACAACAATGTCATTTTCAGATCTCTCTCTTTGTTACATTTTAGAACATGTTCTATATTTAGCTTTTGAGGAGAAATTTAACTAAGCTGTAAGCCAGTCTAGTCCAAGCAGTGCACTCTACACCAGATGCCATTCTTTTTACATGAGTATTCTGTAAGTATTTTGAATTGTGAAGGTAGTTCCTTACAGGAACTTTGTGTTGGAAAGACAACAATCTGCTCAAAGGACAAGTAATCTGTGCCACATATAAGTCCCACAGACATTTTATGCCCTCTGCATAGTCATATATTGTGCAAGACTGTCATATTCTTGCACAAAATATAAAATGTCATACCCTGATGATGAATTTCCTCCATTTAGTGGCCTTCAGTATAGGGAAAACACACAGATTTATACACCAAGCTGTAATACTAAATCTTCTGCTGCCTGTGTTTATTATTTCAGGGAACCTGCCTACAGTCCTTATCTCACCTTAGGGAGGCAACTGTAATTCTCCTGGTTTATGTATTAGAGATTGAAGGGGCTGGATCCAATTAGTGAATGACAAAACTGAGTATAAAAGTCTGGTTTCTAAACAGCAGAAATAGGTTCCACTTGTTGTGCCACAATGTCTTTCAAGTACATTACTCCATATGATACCTTTGTCTAAAGCACTGTAATGACGTTACAAACATTAATATCATCAGTGATGTGTGAATGTATATATGAATGTATAAGTATGAATTCTTCATATGATTTGGATTTCTGTCTTTAACAAATATATTTATAGCACATTATGCTTCTTTTGCTTCCCAGGATAGTCCTGGGTTGAGTAATTTCAGCAGCTAGCTAGGGTACAATTACTGCTGCTTTCATTTCTTAGGAAGCAGTGTTTGCATAGTTAATAGTCTCTGATGTGTCATGTCCATTTTCATGGACATTTTCATACCTAAGCCTTTGAAAGTATCGGTCAATCAGAAAGCTCTGCTTAATCTTAAACAGAGTCCTTTACCCTCCCTCCTCCACAGTTAGATCACATACTTTGAAGACTCTGCCTGGGAGCTTTCAGCTGAGAGATTTGAGCAGTGTCTCTCCATGACATGGTGCAGGAGGCACAGTGTCAGTGTCCTGGCTTGCAGAGATGAGATCTCAACCCTCCCGGCTTAAGTAGCAGCTGGATGACACTTTCGGGGGTGAAAAATTCTCTGAGCCTAAATAGGATGATGAATATCTCAAGAACTTTCAAGGACCTGAACTTTAGTTCTTCAGTGCTAATTACCACAATCTCTTCCTCTACTGAAGCTTCTGCAACATTTGCTGTATTTGTTTTAGTCTACTTAAGCACTGAAGTTTTCGTTTACAGCCATGAAAGGCAGAGAGGTTTAGTTTAAATTGAAAACTGAGGTTCAAAGGAAACCACATGATGTCTGATCACCACAGAGACAGGTACATTCTTGATGAGTTTGTGCTCTGACCATGGAAGCATCAGTAACCCTGTGACTGGAATCTGACACAGGCAGGGTCTGTCGCCATATATTGGAAATAGCCAGAATGAAGTAGATTAAGTTTTTGATACTTGTTTTGCTTTAGTTATTTTCGTTGCTTTCATAGAGTCTATTTAAATTTTCGGTTGGGACACTGAGGCATTTTACGAAGGACAACAGAAATTGGACACTCTTAATGGGAAGGAACTCAGTACTATCAAAACGTCCATATTTTCTGGTTATTGTCATAGGTGAACAATATGGAAAGAAGTGCAATGATTCTCCATGCTGCTTGGCTTCCTGTGTGCAGTGATAGAGCTGAAGGTATGAACATAGGGGCCTGGATCCAGCCAGTTTTCCCTACTTGTCAAACTGGAATTGCTTTAGCTGAAGTAAGACATGTCTGTTGTTCTATCATCAGCACCGCAGCTGGCAGCGCAGTGCAATGAGAGATGCTGCCGTGTTAGCACTGAAACCAGCAGCAGTGAGAAGGTCTGGAGCACATGTGGAGACCTGACAAGAGGCAGCAGTGGGATGGCAGTTGAGGCAAACAGGGAGCTGGCACTGTCTACTCTCTTACTGGCCTTCCTAAGGGAAATGTGGGAAAAGCATCATCCCTGTTGGAGTGAACAGGGTCAGCGATGTGAGACAAGGGACTGTGAGGCTGAGTGTTTCCCATTTGTTGTTTGTATGAGGATGAGATGCTTTTCCTGTATGATGCCTTTCCCCTCCCCCAATAACTTATTCCTTGCATTGTACATCAAAATGTATTTGTAGAAATAGACTTATTGCCTGCTAGTGACGCTGAGGCATAGCACTTAATTTCCACAATTCTAGGTAAGGACTATTGCTAGTTATGGCTGCAGGTGATCATATTTTTAAGAACCTTTAGGTTGGTGACAGTGCCTGGCAAATGACACTGAATTTCCCAATGACATCATGTGAGAAGAGACCATCGACAAAGATTATTATTGAGGAGCAGATTATTTTAATGCCACTATATCAAAATAGTGTAAATAACTTACTCTGAAATTACTTATTTTTCCTGAAAGTTTTATAATTTTGCCAAAATGCCTTTTCTACAAGCAATGCCATTACATTGTTAATATTTGCTGGTTTTCAGGTGAAAATCTTATTCTGGGAGGGAATTTGTAGTGGTCTCATTTTCTTAATCAATATGTGTGTTGTGCTGTTTATCAGGGCGGTAGCTGCAGTTACTAAAATCTAAAATAAATCTTGGTGCTCTAATTTCTATTAACATTGCAAAACTGGCAGAGCTGACACAACAATTTGTATCCTCTCTCTTCATGTACTTTGCCCAAAGAATTACTGACATGTAACTGAGAATTGTTGACGGTTGTGCCAACAACCCGGGGAATGCAGAAAAGTGTAGGTGACGCTGAGAGTGCAGTTTGTCCTCACGATTTCCTGTTGCTGTTAGCCATTTGCAAACTGGCAGGTAGGTTTGGAGGGATGTCCATTAAAAACAATAACATCTTGTAAATCATAAGGAATATGCTTGCACGCAACACGTGTGGAGTATTAAGATTTTGTTTTTATAGGCAGTGTTTGAAACAACCTTACATTACATGGCCTTGTTTGAAAGCTCTTTTGTAGCAAATCAGAACACATTGAAATAGCTGTCTCAGAAATATGAAAGGTTGACTTGATAGAGCCAGGATTTGAACATATAATTCCAGACAGTAAAAAAGTTGACAACAGCTTGGCATCCAGATACTGTCTTTCATCCAAAGATCTGAAAAAGCTTTTAAAAATGTCTAATTACAGCATAATGGGTTCCCATTTTGTATCAAGGATTATCAAAGTAGAAAAAATACACAACTATAATTTCCAGGTTCAGATTTCTGTTGTTGGGTACTTATGTTCAAATTAATGTCATTGATCTAAATATAGGTTTAGATGGCAACTTACATTCAAGTTTGAAAAATGATATGATTTGCAGGCCCAGAAATTGAAAGGAGGAATTTTCAACAAGCACATGAAACATGTAAAAGCCTAAATATTTTGTTTCTCACTGGGATTTGTCCTTTATTATTCTTTTCTTTTGATAATTTGTCCGTGGCTTTAGACAGTAATTGCCAGATAATGTATCTCTGTGATGCTCACACTAACATTACACCTCCTTCTTCAGAAGCAAAGCAACCGTAAAAATTATTCACGTCTCTAATAACCTTATAACTAGGAAGGAAAGAGAGTTCATAATTCTTAGTTAAGCATGTAACACAGCAGTGCTGGTATGTACCTAACAATGCACATTTCCTTCCTAAATTAAGTATTTTAGGTGAACAAGAGCTCACATCCTGTTGAGGAAGGGATTATGAGACCTATACCTCTTAATAAAGAGAACATGATTTCACTAAAAGAGCTGGCAATGGGCTTAGATAACTCAGAGCTCTCATCTTTTCCTTTCGATGCTGTGGGCTGATAGAAATTGAAAATTGACATAGTGGCCTTTGGGCTCATAGAATGGTTTGGGTTGGAAGCAGCCTTAAAGATCATTCAGTTCCAATCTCCCTGCCATGGGCAGGGACTCCTTCCACCAGAGCAGGTTGCTCAAAGCCCCATCCAACCTGGCATTGAACACTTCCAGGGATGGGGCATCCACAGCTTCTCTGGGCAACCCAGAGTTCCCACCCACACCTGGTGTCCCAGGGTCTCACTATTCTCACAGTGAAGAATTTCTTCCTAATATCTAATCCTCTTTCATTTTAAGACCATTTGCCTTTGTACTGTCACTACATTCCCTCTCCAGCTTTCTTGTAGTCCTTTTTTGTACTGGAAAGCCTCTATATGGTCTCCCCTCAGATTTCTCTTTTCCAGGCTTCTTATGTCAGAGGCCCCAGAGCTGGATACAGCACTCCAGGTGGAGGTCTCATGAAAGCAGAGTAGAGGGGGAGAATCACCTCCCTTGACCTGCTGGACAAACAGGATGTGGTTGGCTTTCTGGGCTGGAAGTGCACATTGCTGGGTCATGTCTGTCTTCTCATCCACCAAGACCCCCAAGTTTTGCTTGAGCTGCTCTCAGTTGCCTTGCCTGTACGCTCTGCCTGTCTTGCCTGTATAGTCTCTCTGCTTTGCCTGTATACTTTGTCCAATTTAAATCTAAGTGCTCTCAGTTAATATTATGGCACTGTTTAATCCAAAAAGTTCATGGAGGACAGTTTTTAAGTTGAAATGTTTCTAAAATCTGAGACCTATTTCCTCAGCACTAGCCAGCTCACTTAATGTTTCCTGGGGACAACACCTGTGACAATTAAAGTTCACCTTCTCCCAGTGGTCCTCAGTTATCAAACACCCTGTTGGAACTACAGACAAGTGGGTGATAGAGCAGTCCTGTGGCAACACTGGCATGCAGGGCTGGTGCTGGCCTCCCTGTTTGTTACTGGATCTGAGCTACTGCAAGGATGACATAAAGCTATTTTTGTTTCACCTTTGCTGGTCTTATGCCAAGAACAGCTTGGAGAACCTGGGCATGACTTGTACAGCAACATTTTCTTACGTGTAATTGTTTGTTGCAGCACAAAGTCTCTTCTCAGTCAACTGTTTAAACTATGGTTGATAACAGATGCTTAGATTTATTGCTTTCTGCTAGCTTTAATTTTTATTAATAAAGCAATAAAATCCTAATCTATATGGATTGTGTAAATCTTAAAGAGCCAAAAAATAAACCCTTCTTCCACAGCTTATTTAGTTTGTAAAGCCCACTGCAGTCCTGACAGCTGTTTAGCACCGTGCATGTTTACAGTTAACCTTAAATGGTTAAGAGTAATAAGTACATATAAAAATATACAGATGTCCTCACTCTGAACAAAATTCATAACTATATTAAATTGCAAACCTTATCCCAACTCTTACTTACTATACCTTTGTTTTTCCTAAATGCCTAAAGAAACAGGATCTTGTAGTTCCTCTGCAGATCGATAACTGAGCTGTCCTTACATTATCTTCTTGGACCATTTCCTGAGAAATATTCTGCATGCTCCAAGACTCTACATTGATACATATAAAACTACAATAACAGCTGTCTGACGTGATATTATTCTAGGAATACTCTATAACTGTGTAAATACAGATTGCGTGATAAAGTGCATCTCAGATAGCTGAGAAATCAAAAGGTCATTCTCGTTCATTCTATATTGAGTTGAAAAATGAAAAAAAATGGCTGAATAGAGCAGTACAGACTTGAGCTCATGTTGTGGACCAGAGCTAGTTATTTCTTCAGCTCAGTCCTAGGTCACATGCTTCCATGACTGAAATTATTTCAACTCATTTTTACAAAATAGCAAAATAATCATTCAGGTTCAATTGTGATTTGAGGAAAAACTCCTGCTCCCTGGCTACAGGGTGATTTAATCATGCATAAGTAATCAGGTAATTACAAAATAAATATGGGCAAAATTAAAAGCAGGTTCTAAAATTTTAATTAGCTCTACATATCTTTTAAAATTTGTTTCAAAATTTGTATCAGGAATGAATTTACTTTGCAGTTCTTAAAGTAATATTTGCTATTCCATGGTCTTAAATTGTTATTAGTTTGGAAATTAGAAAGCATGTGCACAAGTATTGGATCCTTTTAAGGTCACACATTATTAAGAGAAAGGAAGCTTGTCAAGTGTTGTTTGTCTGGACAACTCTTCTGCACTCACAAATTAGAGCAAAGTTTGAATCTTTGTTCAAAACTGTACCCTCTTTTAATCCAGCTCCTGGCTTCTTGTACTGTGCATTTTTCTCACACTGCCCCTACATTTCTTGTTGTCACACCTTCCCCACATTGGCAAGTTTGATTCAATCCTTTTGCTGTGTGGTCTGACCAGTGGCAAAGCATGTTTGGAGGTTCATGCCCTGCAGATGAGAGATGTGTTCTTCAGCCCAGGTTAAAAGCCCAGCTTTTGACACCTCAGCTGGGCACCTGAGCAGACTGCCAGGGTGTTCACAAACAAAACAGTAGATTCATGTGGTTCTGTGTGAATAGGGAAGACAGAGACTGAGGATGCTGTGGTTTATACTGGTCCAAAGAAGAAGTGAGGGTAGGATTTGACAGAGAAGGTGAAATTACGTAAATCAAATCATGGAAGCGTATAAAAGTTATATCAGGAATTTCTTACTTCCAGGTAATTTCTTCATTTCCTGTTATCAGTCATTGTGGCTGTCTTTATTCAGCAATTTATTTTGCTGGAGCTTTATTGGAAAGAGGCCTATATTTATAGATTTACATATTTACAGGTCTGTATAAGACACTCTGGCTTAGGGAAAGCTGATATAACTACATTGATTGATCCATTTCAACATGGATTAATAGTAAATGATGCTTAAACAGGTGCCTGTCTCAATGCCTGAACCTCTTAAGGTGATGGACCTGTGTAACCACAGTGGTTTGGAATCTCTGTCCTTGCAAATGTGACACTGAAGGGTTTTCTATAAAAACTGTGTTGTTTTAAAACTGTGAGTAAAGACTATTTTGCTTGGTTTTGCTGGGCTGACATGATGCAAACTTTATTCAACATGGCTAGATCCTAGAACATGTGGCAAAGCTGATAGGAAGGCCAAAGCCAGGAACAGCAGGCTGACAGACACACAGGCAAAGACACGCTGATGGGTTTATGTGTTTCTAAATATATATATACATTAAATACCTGAATATAAGCGTATGTTTATAAATTCAGAAATATTAATCACCCAAATACAAAAATATGAGCAATGGTGGTGTCTGATTCATAGCTCTTGATAGAAGGTATGATGAAAAACACCCATGATAAGGACAATTGGCTGAAAAATGGCTCACCTTTGAAAAAGGAAAAGGAACAGTGGAACTTGGGTTTCTGGATTTCAGCAGAGCAATCCTCAGTTTTTGTCTCCTAAGTACAGTTTAAGCATTGACTCTTCCTTACAGTCCTAGCATGTGCACGGTAATATGTTTGGGGAACTTACCCAACTATACCCTTCAGTCAGGACAGACAGAAAATCAGTGTCGGTTTTTAAAAACACCCTTGATATGTATGTCAGTCTGTGGAAAATTTAAACACCAGTGAAAATTTTCTGGCCCAAAAATATAGCAGGCTTGCAAAAAAGGGTTTTTAAAAAGTAATGATGCTTAGTCATAGCAGTGAGAAAATTCATTGCTAGTGATGACACTTACTGATAGAAACATGAAGTCCTTTTGCCTCAGTGCTTAAAGAACTTACAGCTGTTGGAGATGATGGTGGGACCTGAGCTGGGAGGTTATGGTTATTTATCCCAGCTCAGTGTATCTTGTTCTGAAATGAGCAGTGGTGAGTCCTGCTGGATAGAGAACCTGGGCAAGTTATAGGTAGGTGGGAATACATTATTTTTTTTCTGTGTCTGTACATAATTTTTGGTGTATGCTGTAATACTGGGAAGCTGCTAATAAAAGTAATATGCTCCTGTAATTGTCACTGCTTAAAGTCTCTCTCTAAAATAAATCATAGAAATTTTTTTTCTGTCTCTCCAGAAAGCTCTTTGCTGATTTCCTCTAAACTCTGAAGACAAGATCCCTTGATACTGATGTTCCAGACAGAGCTATTAGATCTGAGCCTCCAGATACAGAAATTGAATTTACAGGCTTGGTGTTGGAAGGCTTCAAAGAGCTGAAGGAGTGGAGAGAGACTGGCATGAAATACTACACTTTTCTCAGTTTCACTTTTGGGAAATTAAATAAACATTTAGAAATAAAATCATGAAAGCATTTTTTTAAATTAGATGTGTAAGCATTAGCTGCTCATTTCATTCTCCCACTTGCAAACAAATTGTAGTAAAGTATCATTTGTCTTCCAAGAGTGTGGTGGCAAGGATTAATTTAATGTTTGTTAGGAAGTCTTAGATCCTTAGAGAGAAGCTACAAGAGGCATACACAGATCATTATCATAATTTTATATATAATAACATTGTGTTCTTTTATTTTGCTGAGGAACAGTTATTCAGTCTCAACATCCACCATTCTCCACAAAAGAGGTCAAAGCTAATTGTTATCTATTTATTAGCTAGGGAAGCAGAGATTTCTTTTGCTTCATTCAAGAATGCACAAGAAGTAAATGACTGAGCAAGAAATGAAGCTTGCAAGAAATTAGGCATATACGGTGAGCACTCGAAATCTTACTGGTGTTGTTTGGTGAAGTGCCTCCTACTACTGTTTTCTTAGCAATGTTTTTGTTGCTAATGGGTTTAGCTCAGAAAGAGGTTACAAATGCTAATGTTAGTTTTGTGCTTGCCTTGATTCCTTGCAGAAGGACCAATAGGCGGGTGCTTTGTTTTGTTTGAAATTGTTTCCTTCAGCTTTGCAAGTAGCAAGAGAGGAGAATATGCTGTCTTCTGAAGTTTTAGGAGCAGTCTGCCTTGACATTTTGTAATTTGAAAAGGTGATTTCACTGAGTCTCTAGCAAGACTCTTTACAATATTGTCTGACATAATCAAGGTAAACAACAACAAAAGGGTTGAATTATGTGATTAAATTTTGCTGGTCCCAGTCACTTTGTAAATGTTTGCTGCCTTGACTGTTGTGGTGGTGCTTTTTTGCCACCAGTCTGCTATTTTAGTAGAGTTTTCTGGTTTACAGAAATCCAGATTTGCTCAAGTGCATTTCTGTGGTACACTTTAGGTCTGTTTTTTCAATAGTGGGAAGGGAGATCCATTGATAGGTAAACTTTAATAATATTCCCTTTCACTTTGTAACATATTTGCTCTTTTAGTTGGCTACAGATCTGGTAGATTTGGACTTAGCAAGGGCACATTTTGAGCATTGAATCTGGACAGTCGAAAGTGGGAGAAAGTCGGACATCACTTTAGTGAGAGTTTGAGAATGCATTTCCAGGTTCAGCGTTTATTTTTCCTCTTGTAAGTGTGGGCAGCTCTCAGAAAAGTGAGTTATCAATGAAATAACCCCTTTCTCATCTATATTTATTCTCCTTTTGGGGCTTTGTCTTTGCTCTCTTCAGGGTGTAAGTCAAAACAAGGCATCACACCATTGCTAACACTGCAGGTTTAACCTGCTATCTGAACATCAAGCCAGGCTTGTTCTGCTTCACTACAGTAGCACCCACAGGAAAAGGGCTCTAGATCTGGAACTTATCAGGGTTTTTTGTTTATGCTTGAGACAAGTATACATGTGACCTAGACTTCAACTTTTACTGTGCTGACACGATAGGAAACACTTTCCTTGTCAGTAAGTTGATATGTCAACACCAGAAGTAGTTTTAACAGTTATAATTAGTGGCTACTTTTTAGCTGCTTTTCTGGTGATTTTTTTTAGATAGACTTCAGGAGGATTGCCTTAAACAGCTGAAACATATCAGTGAATGAATTCCTCTACAACCAAAGTTTAGATGATCTGCAGCAGAATTCAGTGTCACATTGTTCTCATTTTATGACAGTGGCACATCTACAGCACCGTCTATACACATTGTCTTTCGTTATGCCCTGAGACTTGAGTTATGTCTCGAGGAGCTCTCAATAAAAGTGTCGTGAGACATACAGCATCACATATACCTTTCCTTTATGAAAACACTATGCATGTGTCCTGTCCCACATTGACTCAGGAGAAACAAGCCTCTGAGTCCTGGAGTGATTGCATCCCTGAAGAAATATGTCCTTTTTTTTCTTCAAGATCTTGTAAATCTATTAAATCTCTGGTTTAAGTTTGTTATTTGCATCTCCCTGTGCAAGTCTAGGGAGACAAGAAGAGAAAACAGAGAGTTAGCTGCACTTGGGATTCTCGCCAGTCTTTGTGGGATGGAAAATTCCTTCCTAATTCCATATCTGACTTTAAATTTGACCCTCAGTGTGTGAGCAAGTTAGACCAACATACGCACTTAAGAAAAAATAGATCCTTTGTGTCCTAGCAGGACACTGGTGCAACTTTTTCAGGGTCCCAGTCTAGCTGCTGCCAATCAGTGAAGCTTTGTCTTCCTTCAAGCATCCTAGAGCGTACGGGTAAGTTGGGCATAAGAAAAGAGAGCTGTCCTGTCCCTCCTGCAGGCTGTCCACAGATGCCTTGAAACATGAGATTGAGTTATAAAGTTCATTTCAATGCAGAGCCACCAGGAAGATGAGTACGTTGTGCACAGCACAGAAAACCACTGGTGCCCAGGGGAGAGTTTAGTTTTGTATATGCCAACATTAGTGCTCGTTCATACATTAAAGCTGCCTTCTTCACTGCCAGCTTTTGTGTTCTTCTCAGCTTTTAACAAACATGGCTGCATTTTACAACCTAGAGGACTTGTTAAAAAATATGGAATAGGTTCAGAATGAGATTGATCTCTGAGTGGTGTCTTTAGAAATTAGTCCTCTCATTGATACCATCCCTTTAACAAAACCTTTGATAGCTATCCACGAACTAGTTTTGAATCTATTAGTTGCAATTTTTAAACTGGTCAATCATATGCATTGGATATGTCCATGTTGAACTCTATATAGTTGCCTTTATCTAGTTCATCATTTCATAAAAAGAACAGTGGGGTTTTTAAAAAAATATGGTTCAAGTTAATCATATTTTATCCTTATTGATTTTTAGAAAGAATGTTGACTTAACTCATTTTATTATTGTACCCAGATGGATAGTGGGATATGGTGCCTATAATTTCCCGGGCCTTCCTTCTTTAGTAGTTATTTAATAACTAGATACACTTGCAGTTCTCTGACCCTTTGAAATTTTCCCATTTTTCCATGAGTTGTTCAGTATCAACACTAGTGATTCGGAGAACTCCTCATTTAGTTTATGTAAGACTCCAGGCCTGTTGATTTGAAAACATTTAATTTTAGCAGATCTCGTCTCACATCTCCTTTTATTACCTACGGTGAATTTTGTTGGGCTGACGTAATATGGGATGATACATTCTACAGCTTCATTCCAAGGACAAAACAATGTGCGAAGGACAAAATGTTTATTCGATATTTCCGCCTTTTTTGGATTGTCATTTATAGTTTTATCACCCACATCTAGCAGTGGGCTCATGGCCAGTCTCAAGCACATTTTATATTTATAAAAATATCTTTTTTGCCTCTTTACCTCTGTTAACTATTTAGTACTTCATTGATTTTATAAACCTCCTTCATAAATTCCCTGCATATTTAGAATCTTAGAATTTGCTATTAACTTTTACTTTCCCCTTTCTTCCATGCTACAAATAAGTGATTTTTAGTATTTTTATTACTGTCTTTTGTTCCAGACAGCTTCTGGTGTAGTGTAAAAATTTTTGTGCCTAGAAGTGCATTTTTGGTCCATGATTGGATAGGTTTAACACTTTAATTTACATTTACCATTGGATTTTACACTACCAGTCAGTGGGAACGATGATTGTTAAAGTTTGTTCTCTTTAAAGCTCCTCCTCTTACTGGTTGATGCAACATTCTGCTTGCGTATTGTAATTGTAACCACATCACCAGTATTGGTACCCAGGCAATTACCAGATCAAGGCAAGCACTTAAAATTCCTAGTCCATCAGAAAGAATTCTGTGGCTGAGCTGATTGAGCTCCCACAGGGAAGTTTTTATGTTACCACTAGAGCCCTGGGACACTTAACCATTGTCAGGTTGCTGGCTACTTGACAGGTACAGCACATGCCCCACGACACAGTTTATTTCAAGTTAGCAAGGAAATTGTAATAAGAAGCAGGCAGCACACGTGAATAAAAAGTTATTAGGAACAATTCCAATGAGTTTCCCAAAGGAAGCATGAGAGGTTGCCTGAAAATCCTTGAATTGTTTTTTCCTCCCTCTGACTGCTCATGCTTGCTCCATGCTGTTTGCTGCCCCTGCTGTTGTGCTAGTGGAAATGTTTATAGGGCTGTGCTGCAAATAAGAGCACCAAGACCCAATCAGATTTCTAAAATGTTACCAGTGAGGATGTG
This sequence comes from Ptilonorhynchus violaceus, assembly GCA_013397565.1. Lineage (NCBI taxonomy): Eukaryota > Metazoa > Chordata > Aves > Passeriformes > Ptilonorhynchidae > Ptilonorhynchus > Ptilonorhynchus violaceus. The sequence goes on from VZRJ01004386.1 coordinate 1,071,398, forward strand.
TTCTGATTTACAGCACGATCCTCTGGAAGTTTTATCAGCCAAATATCTATTCTTGGAAGTTTTAATACTAGACATGAACAATATGTCATTTTGTACTAGTCCCTAGGGCAGAGAGCTAAAATAGATACAGGTTGTCCTTTACACAGTGGCAAGCATAGAGCACTTATGTAACTTCAATGCTGTATGAGCAGTTTTGGCTCCAGCTTAAGGAGACTCCACTCTGAGATAATATATGACTCCCACTTAGAGAGAAAAGGAAGGAAACAAAGTCAGGTAAATAGCTGGGATCTTGTTGGAGATGCTGAGAGCACATTAAAAAAAAGACCATCCGAAGGGAAGGCTGTCCTTTCCACTGTGAGGTAAATTTTTGGTTTATATTTATCACTTTAGGTGAAGGGGAATCTGGTTCATCCCCTGGTCTTGCACTCTTGTTGTTACCAGAGAACAGATCCCTAAAAGAAGAGATTCCTCACCTTTTAAAACTTCTAAATTATTTATATTTCCTTCTCTTTTTCTGAGATTTCCTGAGGCAGCAGGTAGCATTTCATTCTTTATCTGTTTTATAGGGTGCCAGGAAAAAATATGGGAATAATTCAAGAGAGGATAGGATGGTTTTCTTTTGGTAGGTAGCAAGATTCCTTCCAGGAGAGGGGAAAGTATGGCTGAGAAATGGTGAATGGACATTTGGCTAATGGCATGAGCTGCTTCTTTTGCTGTTCCTGAAAGAGTCACTCTCATCATCCACCTTCCCTTTCACTCACCTTTTCTCCCACTCACCTTTCCCCTCCCACCTAGATAATGAAAGCATCCATTATCTCAGCCCTTACTACGAACCTTGTAGGGATGGAGTGAAGCCCTGTGGGTGGGGAGCTGACTACTGTAGAAAACATTGCTGGAAATGGAAATGCTCATGCAAGTCTGGCCCTCTCCTGGTACTCCTTCATTTGGCATGTTAATCCTGTCAGCAGCACAACCAGTCAGCATAGTGCCCCATTATAAACAAAGCTACACACATAAATATCTAGTCAAGGTAGAAAACATGGGTTTGGTGGGCCCTTTCCTTTCCTTTCCTTTCCTTTCCTTTCCTTTCCTTTCCTTTCCTTTCCTTTCCTTTCCTTTCCTTTCCTTTCCTTTCCTTTCCTTTCCTTTCCTTTCCTTTCCTTTCCTTTCCTTTCCTTTCCTTTCCTTTCCTTTCCTTTCCTTTCCTTTCCTTTCCTTTCCTTTCCTTNTTCCCCTTCCCCTTCCCCTTCCCCTTCCCCTCCTCTTTTTCCACTTGTTTAAATAAGCACAGCAGAGCTGTTTCTTTATCACGCTCCTGCTCCTGCATTTTTCCAACCCAATTAGGCCATTACCAGGGCTAAATGAGGCATAGAGCCTCCAAAAGTCACACCATCATACCGGAGATGAAGTGCGTCGAGCTGCAGAGCTGGCAGGCAGGCAAGGTGGCTGGGGCTCACCGGAGTGTGACCCCAGGTGTTTTTCTGCTCCAGAAAGATCACCTTCAAACAGGAGTGAGGAGGAAGTCAGCAAAAGAATATTATTTTAAAAAGTATTGTGCTAACGAGAGGTGGCCACATCGCGGTTAATTAACATGGTTGTATTTCTCCGGGATGCACAGAGGAAGTGGGTGGTCACAGTGTCTTCTGATTTCTGGACAGTGGGGCAGAAAGGGCCGTGAACACCATGAAAGCTTGCATATATCTTCCAGTGGTTCTGATAGTTTTTTCCTTGCTGGTTAAGAGCTCACTCTCCACCCCTAGGTCTGTAGTGGGTGATCCCTCTCTCCAGGTACTCCAGCATCCAGAATCCCTATCCAGCTGAGGGCCTTCAGTCCTTCATATCATGCCAGTTTGTGCAATAAAGCCGGGTGCTCTTCAACTCTTTCTATGACACAAACCCTGTATTTACTTCTATTCCCATGCTGCTGGAAACTCTCTGTGCTGGGTATGGAAATGATGCAGAGGATGAGGTCCTGTCCTGTCCTGTCCTGTCCTGAAGCTCTGGTGTCCCTCACCAATCACGCTTAAATTATGAACTGGAAAAAATTATGTTGTAATGTCTAACACAAGGGGAACGGGCTCTATTTAGAAAGGCAGAGAACACAAAGCCTAGCAATTCAACTTATTAAAGACAAACCTGGGGTCTCCTACTTTATTTCAGAGAGGAGCTTTATCAGAAGGGATGATAATTTTCCATCATATGCTGCTTTAAGAACATAAGGTGTTTTGTGCTGAAAGAAAAATAATGTGCACTTTTACGAATTATTTTTGTACACTCAAAAGAATGGATGAAGTCCTTTGCTCTGAATACAGATTATTTTAGAAACTGAATAGCTTTGCTTGTCCCTACCTTCACTTGAGTTCTGCTGTCTTTACTCTCATTGCACAATATCTTAGTTACCAGCTAAATCATATGAAACTTCTTGAAGAATATGGTAGTAGAATCAGCTGCAATATTGAATTCACCAGCTAAATAAATCTAGAATTGAGAAAGATACAATTCCTAGCCTTTTTCTGGCTTAAAAGCATAATAATAGATCTGTTGAGATAAAAGAAGCCCACACTTGAGCATTATTAGACATGTTCCTCTGGATCCAGTTGTCTGAGGTGTTATTCAGAAAAGAGCATGCTCTTCACCTGGGCAGTCTCCCCAGCAAGTGCCATGCTCCTGGTCTTCCACAGTGCCAAATCTAGCTGATTTGGTTAATTGCATCATCACAGCAGTTCAACCTAAACTGCCAGAATTTGCAAGAGAAAGCTAAGGTGAGGGTTCAAGATTTATTTTGATGACTCTTTGGAGCTCCAGATGACATCCAGTAGTGATGCAGTAAAAAGTCACGGGTGACATTGTGATATCTTTGGTGATTGATACCACAGCTGAGGAGAGTGACAGGGAATTTCCAATAGGGGACTATCATTCAGGGATATATATTTTGTTCACAGGAATATTGGTGTCTCAGTTGTGGAGAGAAATAAACTTGAAAAAATTAAGGTGTTTGATTTTTTTATTCTAGGGCTGACTTTTATAAAAGTAAGGCTGTTTTTCACAAAACTTTCTCCTGTTTGCTTAGGACATTAACCAACCGCTAGCTAGTGGAGCTAGACATGCCCATTATAAGACACCAGCCCTGTAATTGTCTAATACAATGTTTTTGAAGCAGCTACCACTGGATGCTGCTAGAGGCAGGATCTTATACCAAATGGACTGTGATTTGAATCTGGATGGTGATTTCCAGCATCCTCTTATATTACAGGGCAGAAAACATGCATCTGTAGGGTTCAAGATGAATTCTGTAAAAAATTCAGAAAAATGTTGACACTTGTCCTCTCCATCTTTTACAAATCATCGTGGAAAGTTTGCTTCATATGAACTTGTAAATAATACGATGTATCCCTGAAGAGGGCAAGTGGAGCAATAGGAGAGAGCAATGCTGGTTGCTTTCATGCTGCAGCTTGGTATTGCTACTTGCCAGCACTGGCTGTGTGTCATGGGTCTGCAGTATCATCTTACTGACATCTGCAGCAGCAAAGTGCAGCCCCACAGGCCCAGCCAGCATTTCATATGTGGATAATATAAATAATCATAACTGATAAACAAGCCTTTGCGTATGACATTGACCTTCCAGCACGTTGCATAGGCAGATGAGGGTCACTGTTCCTACTCCAGGGGTCAGTGTATAGCATACAGTATTGTATTCCTTCTTGTGCCCCATTCCATGGGACATGCTAGCACAAGCCAGCTCTGCAAAGCAAACTCAGCAAAACTTGCCTTCTCTCACTGTAGGACTAGAGTGGGACGTGTGCCTGTCTGCGCCAGTTACCTACCCTCACTCTTGCAGTTCCACTCTTGTTTCTTCTCTGCCTTTCACCGGTCTATTTTAATGATTTTATGAGTTCAGAAGAACTTCTGCCTTTGCTAGAGTTCAATATTTCTGATGACCTTTCCAAGACTCCCTTTACATTGAATCTGTTTTCCTCTCCTGGGGACCCTGTTCACTCCTGCCTTCTTTAACAGGAAGAGGTTACACATAGTGTACAGGCAAAAGAAATACAAAAATAGAAAAGTATGTTTTGGTATTAGAATGAAAGGAGGAGAGAGAAGAAAACTGGAGAAGGAACAATAATTATTGTGTTCAGAAAATCCTAACGAAGAAAAAATAAGCAATGGGAAAAAAAAAAGGCAGCCTGGGACAGTAGAGAACTAGAAACATAAGAGAAAGGGTTGGGAAAAAAGGCCACCAAAATCCATAAGAATTTATTAATAAATCGAGCTGGACTCAGTGTAAAAAGAAACCATCCAATACAAAGAAAGCATTTATTTGTTTTTAATAATAGCATAAATGAGAAAGGAGCAATCAGCCAGAGGCTACTTTAGTCTCTGATTCAGCAAACCACTAAAGTACATGCTAAGCTTTTAGAATCCACTATATTTCATTAAAGACAAGTCTCACTAAAGTTGAGCACATACTTAAGTGTTTTTTCTGAATTGGATTTATGTTGAAATTGGCTCAGAAGTACAGTTGTCCTTATTGTTTGGTTCACTGAGGATTCTGCAGGGAAAAAAAACGGGATCCAATAAAGCATTTTGCTTCACATGCAGATGTTTTTTAAAAATAAAATCAAGTAAAATTAAAAGAAATGACTAAGCAAAATATTTTTTCCCTTGTAAGCAATTTGACAAAGTTGGATTTGAAAGTGTTCAGCTCTCAGATCTGTATTTTAATTTTTTGCTAGAGAAAAGCCTGAATCAGCCTTGATTCAGCTGATACTCAGTTTGACGTCTGTTGACATGGATGAAGCATGTTTTCTAAAATTATTTCTGGACACTATTACAAGTTGGGAAGTGAAGTCCCACACAAAGAAAGTAGTTGGAATACGGCTGCTGAGGCAGGCAGGAGAAAGAAGCAGGTATCATGTCAAGAGTCCTTCCCCACACCAGCTGTGGGAGAACACCACTTTCAACAAAACCATACCAAGTTGTAATCAGAAGTATGTTATCCCAGTTTATTTAAAAGCTTGACTTAACAGACAGATTGACTTTTCTAGTGGCTTGCACCGAATCCTGATTCATCATTGAAGTTTTTCAAAATAAGAATTTTGCTAATACAAACCAGATTAATCTTCTCATGTTTATTTACAAGATATGAGCTTATTTGCTCCTGCTATTTTGTAAAGGAATTATCAAAAGTTGATTAACTGAAAGAAATACAGAAAGATAATTAAGCTTTGCCTTATTCTGCTTCTGCCTCATTTGTTCTTATTCTGTTGTTTCATGTTCCCTGACCTTTCAGCTTGCTAACCAGCACATCTAATGCTGGCCAATCAAAAAGCGTGACATCTCTTTTGAATAACACTGCACTAAATTGTGTAATTTTAACTACTTAAAAATGATTGGCTACTTTGGCATCTCCCTCATGCCTCCTCTGTTTTTTTCTGCCTCATGATGTAGAACAGAAGAAAAAACAATTCAAAATTTTCTGGTGACCACTCCTTCTAACCTATTATTTTCTAAACAGAAGAAAGAAACAAAAATTACAGAGAAATGTAAGGTATAGGTCATCCAGGCGTTGATAGCGATAGCTCCTCTTATTCTTTCCAAGACAGACTAAAACAACACAGTTTCATAAATTGTCTTCTTTGATTGGCATTTTTTGATATAAAAGAACTGAGCTGAAGCCTCTTTTGATTTGCTTGTAGAAAAGCCCATCTTTAAAAAAGTGGCCTGTTGCAAAAGCATAACTCAATCATATTGTTTTACGGGCATGCTGAGCAAGGAAGGAGTTTGCTAGGAGGATTCAGTCCTCTTCTCAACCCCAGAGATATTTCTTGTAAGAGAGGAAGAAAATAGATGGGGAGCTGGGAAAGATGATGAAACTTCCCAGTTACCTATGCAGGGTCATTGTGCAGAGCAGTGGCGGACTTCTCTTCTGTGGACTGTGAACAAAGCACCTCTTAACACTTCTGTGTCTCCCAAGGCCAGACATACAAAAAGATTTATTCTGCAAATTACGAACTGAGAGCAATTTGGTTGGGTGACATTTGCTGGCAAAGCTCCTGCACTGTATGTCAAGGAAAGGCTTTCTTAAGATGCAGGATTGTATGAATGTTATGGAGGAGTGTAAGGTACCCTGAAAGGCACACAGGGTGAATGCATGGCTGTTTCACCTGCAGGCAAAAGTCTGGACAATGCAAATTTCACAGACCACATCCTAGTGCCATATACACCATGCCACAAAGATGTAAATTGTCTTCATTCTGCAGGGCATTCCCCCAGGCTTTCTTTCTCCATCTGCCCAAGAGGGCCTAGTCACATCTCAAAAATACGAGGTGGGGTAAAATATCTGTCACTGGAAGGCACATGCATTATCATGGTGGGTGAGACTTTCTTTAGAAACAAGGAAAGTTAGAGAAACCAATTTAATAAAAAATGTTGCCTTTGCAAAGTATTTCATCTCCTATTTTACTGCAACTCTTAAGGGTCTCCTTTAATCTCCCCTGTACATAAAGACAAAAATCATTAACTGGTATTATATCCAAGGCACCTTTTCATCTGCCTTAAATAACTGATAAAATAATAGGCTTTTAACAGGAGGGTTAGAAAACAATCAAGTCAGCAAACCATGGCACAGTAACAGAAGGTCAGAATCTGGAACACAGCAAGGCAAAACAGGACAGCTTTAAGACGTAGACAAGATGGATTCCCTGGTACCTACAGTCTCTAAATCTGAGATTGTTCAGGGGCTCGATGCAGCTCCCAGCATAAATTAGCGTAATCCATAACTGGTGGGTTTATGGCAACTTCTCAAAAGGCTGCAGATGGGCTGCTGTGGCTCTGGAACACCCTAGGACTTGGAAATCCCTCCAAACCCTCCTGTTCTGCATGGCTCCTGTTTGGCGCTGTAGCTCCTCAGCATGTCTTAGCAATTCTAATGAATTTGTCACAGGATATTTCTTGTCCAGCCATTTCCTCAGTGACTGCTGGGGGCACAGCAGAAGCTTTGCATGTTGGATGCCTTGATATCATCATGCATTTCAGTGCTCTCTTTGATGTGTGCACTTTTCACACTTGTACTGGAGAAAGCACAGGAGAGGGAAGATGAGAAGTTGTAGAATTGTCTTATTCCCTTCCAGTATTTGTTTGAGAGGCTTGTGATGTGTCTTGTAGAAATGAGTGCAGAATTAGAATTACTGCAGAAAACAGTTATCCTTCAGAGGAGCAAAACCAGTAACCCCTGTAAGGTCCCTGGAGCTGCTTCTCAGGCTGACTTACAGCCTTGTCTGTGTAGAAATTACTCCAAAGGCATAAGTCACCCTCTACATGAATTTCCACCAAGCACTCACCACTCAAAAAACACTTACAGCTCTGTGTTTGCTAATGGTGTTTGCTGAGTGCATCCAATGAGTCCCTAAGGTATTTTCTATTGCCACTTCTGGTTTTTTGCTTCCTGCCATCAGCAAACACAGAATAATTTCCACAAAGGGATGCCAGGGCCCAAATCATACTGATCAGAGATGTTGAGCACGATACTGATGCAAGTTACTTGAGAAGTGTTATGTGAATCCCAAAGCCAGGTAGAGTCCTGATGGAAAGGCAGCTGCTACAAAGACATGCAATCGCAGCTACATGGCTTAGCATGGGATTGTGTGCATTTTATGAGCCAGTGCTGAAGTGAGAGGGAGATCAGGGGCATTGTAATCCCACATTAAATCCACACGTGGTAAGTGCTGCCTGTGGGCAGGTTTGGATTTTTACCTGGTTATGCAACAGTCGGGAGCTGATGCTCTTTTGACTGCTGTTAATGCAAACAGATTTGTTTGAGACTCCTTGAAACAAAGTGTTCTGCTTATTCCTGGTTAAACTTCCCATCTGCTGTTCCCCAGAGTCTTGGACATCAACCTCTAACAGTTTAAGCTTTCTTGTCCACAAGTTTCTGTGTTGAGCAGAGTATCAGCAGTCATGTCCTAGGCATATTTCTGTCACTCTGGTATTTTGTAGTGCTAAACACAGATCAGGGTGTGACTCCACACTCTTTCATAGTAGGTTCTGTATTATTTAGACATCAGTACACGATCTTAGGAGTAAAGGAAAGCCAAAGATATGGCTGCTACATAAAAATAATATTATAGATACAAAAATTCTGGAAACTTAAGTGGTAACTCTTGGACGAACTTGACAATGTTGGGCATATCAGATGTAGCAGAATTAAATCTGTTACAATTGCCTGGTTTACTATATTGCTTTTAATATTTAGTTTATCCTAGAGAATTGAGAATTTTGCTCTAGAACAAGTGGTCTGGTTTTTTGTGACCGTACTAGGTTCTTAGGCCTACTTTTCCTTCTGCATTCTATTCCTCCCAGGGCTGAGTATGTGGCTTTCTTCATTTGAACTGGCCGAGTCTTGTTATTTATGAGCTTCAGCAGCTTCTTCAGTACTTGGGCTGATTTGTGTGCTGTGGTTTTGGCCTCCTCTTAACTTTTGCAATGCCAGGTGTTACTGTAATGTATCATTTTTTAACATACTTTTTCTCTAGTATAATAGAACATTACCATCTTGATTTCTGCCAGAAAAGTTCCAGCTACAACAGCTAACGTGCCCTTAAGCTAATAGCAGAGAATGGAAGTACTGTCCTAGAAACCTTCATGGTCTTGATGATTTTATAAAATGTTTTTCTTGGTTAAAGCTCTAGAATTCACATTTTGTATTTAGCTCAAAACCAAATGTGTGGATCATGTTTTTAGAACAGAGTCATTATTCTGGATCTGAATTTTGCTCTACACTCGCCTGAACTCTCCAAATTTTGTCCATGCTGGGCTTCCATCTCCCAGTCATGCTATTTGTCCAGATAAAAATCTCCCTATTTTGGGCAGTGTTTCGTGTAACAATTGCCTTTTTCTGCATTGGCAGAAAGTTCTTTACAGTAAATTTCCAGTTAACACTTGCCTTCTTTTAAGATGGAGCAGTTTATTTCCACAAAAATGCAAGCACAGCTCCTCCATTTGAGCATACCAGCATACAGGTTTTGATTGCTTCTTTGATGTGCTTGTCCCTCATTTTGACCAAAGAGGTGTGGGAAGGTTGAGCTAATGACTGCTCTGGTGACAAATGTGAACAATTTACTTTTTCTCATATTGTCATGGTACCTCAGCACTAGAAGTCTGGTCTGGTCTTAGAACTATGAAGACTTATATCCTGTGTCCATTGTTCACCTCACAGAAGTGCTATCCTTTAGCTGTTTTGAGCAATGAGATTGGACACAAAGCTGACCGTATATATCCTCTCTGATTTCTCTTCTACGTGAACCTCTTCCTTGTCTGTTGAGGGAGGTGTGTTGCTCATGGCTCCAACCTGACCATGGTCTAACCATACACCTTGCATTAATGAGAGAATTTCAACGGTCTTTTTCGGTCTGGGACAGCCCTTTTGCCATGGCCATGATCGGGAATCTTCCCAAGCTCTCTGCTGTAAAAAGGTCCTGAAAGCCCAGGAGACTCAGCTGAGCCTGTGCATGCCATGTTGGTATCCAGGATGATCATGTGAAATTTAGCAGATTCTACCTTTGAACTGAATGTGAGGGAAAAGCTTTTGCAAAACATGAATCTCTCGTGAGGTTTCATGGCCTTGTGGATACAAACATGCTGAACTTTGCTTTGTGTTCAGCTGATGATCTACCATAAGTTAACAATATCATGCTGTTCCAAAAAAGCCATTGCCAATCCAATTGCCATGCTGAGATGTACAAACAGGACCATAGCCTGCAAGACACATGAAGCAATTCTACTACTTCGCTCAATGCTTGTAAGGGCCAAACAAGGACAGTGCATCCACTTCTGGGCACTGGTCTGCACTAAATGTAGAGACATGCTGGAGAGGGGCCAGAGGAATGAAACAAGAATAATCCAAGCTCAGGAAAGCATCTTTATAAAAAGAAATTAATTTAATTTGCTTGGTCTAAAAAAAAGCATAAAAGGGGAGTGAATTAAATCCCAAATAAGGCAATTATGAGCAGGGAGGCACTGGCCTTCATGTGGTAGATGGGAGAAGACAGGCTTAAGTTACAACAAAAACCATTAGAGTTAGATGTGAGAAAACATTTGCTTCGGTAAGAGGAGAGAAGCATTGAAGTAGACTGCCCTGGGGGTCTGACAGGTCTTCTTCCTCCTCAAAAGGTTTTAGAGAAAATATGTCAGGAACTGCACTACTGTTGCTGAGCCCTTCTTGGGCTAAGGGGCAGCTTCATGATCCCTTGAGATCCTTCCCAACTCAGCTATTATATGTACCTGAGCAGCTGCTGTTTAGAGTTGTGGTTAATTACTGTTTGATTAATAAGTACATCATAAATTAATATTATACCATGAGTGTGCCATTCAGCTTCTTTTCACCCAAAACCCCAAAGATTTATTGAACATTTCTGGCTTTTCTGCATGATTTAGTCTGACAACTAAAACATTCATTCAGCTGGCAAAATGGCACCAGTTGCTGCAAACTTTTCAAATACCCTCAGCTGTACCCTGAGTACCATCCCTCCCCACTTCAGCTGCTGTTCCTACCATGACAATAGTCACCTGACAGCTCATGCTGTTCCTGGAACTGCTCTAAGTTCCTCCACTGAAGCTTAGGAGTTCTCTTCCAAGAGAGTTCAGAATCAAAATGTCTGATAGTTCACAAAACAGAGTAGAAAAAATATTGAAGGTTATTATTAAAAGGGGAAAGGGATTAAAAATTGGTCTGTGTAAAAAAAAATGAAAATGACTACTTATTTTTTATGGATTTTTTTGCAAAAGTAATTTTATGTAATTGCATTTGCTGAATATACATACAGGGAAAAACTGTTCTGCATTGAAGAGCTTATAATCAAAGAACTTATGTGCTAATACTAAATAATGTTTTACATGTAAAAACATTTCCAAAGGAAAAAAGTAGCAGTGGATTTCAAACTTCCATCTTAATTCAGTTGCTTGCTAATTTGATCTTCTTTTATTTATTAGCTGAAAACTGCAGGAGCACAGTAATTTGTTCTATTAGTAGTACAATTTCCACCTGTAGTATGCTAGGTTTTATGTCTGGAGGCATGCATCACCAGCTAATTCAATCATTGGCTGTGTAATGCTTTCCTTTAATAAGGAAGAGGCTCATAATCTTAATCTAATTAAAGAAAAGAGAACTGAAGGAAAATTTGCCACAACAGAAGTTGATACTAGAGGATATTGTCTGGGGTACTGGCAACAAGCTCACAACTGTTCATTGGGAAATCAGTGTCTTCAAATATTTTCATTCTCAGGTGTGGAGAGCACTCGAAAGCAGCTGGGAGACCTGTGTCTCCCATTAAATGAGTTTGGTTTCCCAGCTATAGCTGGCATTTATGTATGGAGAGTTGTAAATTTTGACACTGAGATTTACGAGGAGCTGAGTATACACTTAGTTTTGCTTTTTCTGGGTACCATTTTGTGCCAGTGCATCTTTGGACATTTATCCCTCAGATTGCTACCTCAGGGATGTGTTCTATATATACACAGCCCATCTTGTTCCCAGACAGCACTTCTGATGTTATTTCAGTTCTGTATCCTGTCCCTGAGAACTACTAGTTCCAAATTATTTAGGGGAATACCAAGTATTACCCTATACCATGAATGAATAATTTTGTTGTCATTGTCTATTCCATTCTCATGCTCTTGAATGACTAGTAAGTGCTTTAAATCTTGTTTTAAATTTGACTGTATTTTACCAGTTTAGATCTTTTGACTTTGCCTACTGTGAGAAGAGAAATAAAAATGTGAATTTATTTTTTCTACATTTCATACTTCAGCCATGTACTGTCTGGTGGTGAAGAGTGATTCCTAAATATTCAGTAGCATCAGCCCCAACCCCTCAGTAGCATCCCAGCAAACTAAATTGTATTGTCTGCCTGCTGCTGACAGAAACAGTTTCCTTTTTCATAAATGAATAACCCCAAAGGCAAAAGAAAGCCTTATTAAAGTGAAAGCAAGAAGATAGAGGAGTAAATCAGCAGCCTGTGGTCTTCCCACAGGAGATGGGGAAGCCACTGACCCCATCTCACATTGGTTAAGTCCCACACATGGTTCCTTGCCCAGGCTCAGGGGACCCCACCCCTGCATCTATCGGAGCATGCAGTTGCCCAAGTCCCTGCCATCTGGAAAGGAGTCAGGGGAGGGCATGAGCTGGGATAAATAGCCTTAGTCAGACCATTCCATCTCTTTGCAGTGTTTCTTTAGAAATTATTCTCTCTGTTTCAAACATCTCACCTCTAAGTGCTGGCCCTACCTGTGCTGATCCTCACCTCAGGACGCTGTATCAGCATTTCACTATTGTTTATATTCTTTCTGACGCCACAGGTGGTGGGAGGAAGATGACATTTCCCTAGCTGAAACATGGAAGTGTTTTGTTCTTTATTCTGGTGGGCACTGAAGAAGCAAAAACCACCACCCATCTGCCAGGAAAGACCAGAACTCAAACGCTTCGGGACACTCATGGCACTGCTCTGTCACTTCCTAATCCTGGTTCTGGTTAAAGTTCTGTCATCCAGCTGTCAAAGGGCCACATGCCAATACCTAGACATATTTTGATATCTACCCAAAGATTTGATTGCCCTTGCCGATAAAAATGCACTTGTTCAAGCCAGGGCCAAAGAGTAGTTTAGAGCAGAATCGCCACAGGGAATTGCAGTGTCTGCCCAGCTGTCTGAGTGCATTGACCACAGAGGCACAAGAACGATGTGAGCTCTGTCTCTCCTCTCTCATTGACTGCTACATCCGGACCTTCGTTATAACAAAAATGTATGAAATAGTTCCAAGTGCTTGGTGGTCATACAGAATGCATGATCATCAAGACTGGCTACTAGAAGAGGCCTCATGAACACAGTTTTTTCTGGCTGTTGTACCAAGGATGGAGCAAAGCAGGAGGCAAAGTATAACCCAGGAGACGGTGAAAAAGACATTATTTATTAATATACTGACCTCTTTATACCCTAGTACACTTGAATGTCATACGGTCATTGGTCCCTTGGCCATCCACCTCTCAGGATGATTGGCCAAATTCTGTGACGCCTTATCCCAAATATTTCTTTAGACATATCATAACAATACTACATAACAACTCACAGGTGCCTGATAAGAATAAGTCCTGTTAGAGAAACATCTTGCTGTTTTCATAGCTTCTATGGGAAAAGACAGCTTCTCAGAGAAACCAAGAGGCTGGAAAATTTCTCTGCTAGACCCTTTCAGCATCCATAGTTTTTCCCTGCAATAGCTCTTTTTTTGACCTAGGTGAAGATCAAATCCATATAGGCACATTTAGTGATAATAAGCCATCCTCATAAAAAGGTTCTCATGACTTGAAAACTCTTGATGACTTGCTTCAGAATTGCTGAAGCAATTAACTGTCCTCAGGATTAGCAATGTATGCCTTGCTTCTACTCTGAATTTGACTAACTTCAGATTTTTACTACTAGGCCTGTTCCAAATAGTCTGAAGAGCTGTTCATTGTGAATTTTCTGTGCTACCTCCTCTCCCATAGCCATATGCCATAATTAAGTTAGTTCTTCATTTGGGAGGCCGATAGACATGCTACAGGGAAAATATATTGAGCATGGAGAAGCTGCAATATTCTTCATCCCCAGGAAGCAGGCTTTAAAGGCTGCTATAGCTAAGCTTTCAATGACACGATTACCAAAGCTTTCAAGCCTTCATGATTCATTATAGAGAAATATCTTGGTTTCAAATGCTTCTCTGGAAGTCATTCTCCCTTTCAACGTGAAAGAATTCTTTCTTGTGACCTTGTTTTATTTTTCACAAGGATAAGTCCAAACCAGAGGGTTAAGTACTATCAATGGAAAGGAGGGGATGGACTGACACTAAAAGATTAGTATGGTTGTTTGCTTAAGAGAAAAGTTTGATTCTTACTGCGTTTGATGCTTCCTTATTCCGCACTTGTCCACCCAGGTCTCACAGTGTGCTCTGTTCATGGACACTGATCACAGGTTTTACAGCATCTCCGGTGACCGGAGTCACACAGAACCATAGGAAGATTTAGCAACCCACCTTACATATGTGACAGAAAATCAGGCATCTGACATTGTTTGAGGAGGTGTGGCTGGCATCACCACGGTTCCTGGCTGATTTTGCCAAGGTTGTGATATGTCCCGGGTGGGTTGTTGAGTGGGGGCAGCTTTGGGGGCATACTGAAGGTTTGGTTTGACAAAGCAGAACCATCATGGCAATGTGGGGCCCTGGTGTATAGCTGGCATCACTTTTCAAGTTTTTCTTTTACAGTTCTCAGAGATGGCCTCTCCGTAATGCTCTGGTTATGAAGAAAGGACGGCTGAACTGTTGTTTTGCAATGGAGAAGACAGAGGGAGGAACGCCAGCACTGTGGCTCCCACCTTGTTGCTTATCTCCCTGCAAACATGTGCCCCAAATCGTCTCTGCGCTGTATTAAGGAAAGGAAAAGCTTAGACATCTGCTTTCTTACATCATCTTTTCCAATTTTGCATTCTATAACCCCCTGGTGAAAAGAGGAACAATGACTTCATATAGCTGCTGCTTGATTCTTTTGCTGTTTACCTGGAACACTGCTGCCTATGGGCCAAACCAACGGGCACAGAGGAAGGGAGACATTATTCTTGGAGGATTGTTCCCCATTCATTTTGGAGTGGCTGCTAAAGACCAGGATCTAAAATCTAGGCCAGAATCAGTGGAGTGTATAAGGTAAGCTAGTAAAACGGAAAATAAAAAGTTATGGTGGGAAAGTCTTCACCTTTCTTGATTTTAAATTGTGTAAATATAGTCTGTAATCTGATGCTTGCCATTGGAGGGTATGATGTAAATACTAGAAAAAACAAGTGTGTATGTTAAACAGGAGCATAAATAATATTTGGACAGTAAAAGAGGGCAATCTTTGTACTACCCAAAGCTGCCAAAGCATTCGCATACTGATCTATCTGGCCATTCACTGTGGATATTTGTACAGTATCTGAAAATTAGCTCTCCTAGCAGAAGGGCAGAAAATGACCAATAGTGCCCTTTAGTTTGTGTGGTTAAAGTAATGCAAGGCAAAATAGCTTAGACATCAATTTTTTTGTCCAGTTTGGCCTGTCATCTTCTACGACTTCACAAATGGTTTAGTTGCCTAAACAAGTGAATAGATGCAAGTGACATAGGTCACTGCTTTTTTGCTACTGAACACATAAATGTGTCTTTAGAACCTTTACAAAGTCCCAAACTTGAACTAAAGCTTTCCTCATTCATAGCCCTTTTCTTTTGTGTAAACAGTGCATATAGGTTTTGCATTAAGTGTTTGGCAGTTAACCTTGGAGGGAGAAATGCACATGAAAACAATTTCTCTTTTTATTGAAGTGTATTGTAGCCATTTTTGTGATGAAATGTGAGAAATTTTTAACCTTACAACCCTGCACATAATACACAGAACAAGTAGAAAGTGTGACAGAAACTGACTGCAACTGGAACATCATATAAACAAAACATAAGAAATTCATCTGGAATTCTGTCATGACCATGGATGGGAAAACACTTTGGTGTTTTGGGGCTTCTTCTGTATCATATGTGAAAATTGTATATCTGGAATTATTTGGACCTCGCATCCTAGACTGGGGATCTCATACAGCTGTGTTGCAGGTGGCAACTAAGGATGGCTGACACCACTCCTGTTATGCTCACAGATTTCAGGTGTGGTTTCCCACTGAGACTCTGAGCGAGACACATCCATCTAGGTTATGAGATCATCCCCAGATGCTCTCATGGGGAGCATACAAAAGTGTAATTAAGCAGGGATTCTTTGGTCTTCTTCTGTGTGTGCACAGCAAAGTCATGAGCTAAATATATGTGGAATGTCAACTTCATGGAGCAAGAAACTCTGCCAGCTTTTCAGCATCTTTTTTTTCTCGCCCAAATGCAGCATTTTAAAAGTGGAATGCTGGAAAGCAATGGATGTTTTTAGCTCCATTGTCTTCTTCACCTGCTCCATCTGGCAGGCAGGGCAATGCAGATATTTGGAAACTAAACATTTCATTTCTGTTGACTCTGGGTCAGCCTCAGTGACTGTCTTGACACAGTCACGTTATTGGAAGGGATCACTGGAAAATGTTCCACCACGAGTACTACTAGTGTGTGGTTGCCAAAAGACATGTTAATGATGTAGCACTGCCAACAACAGGCAAATCCCGAAAAGCCAGACTAGCTGTTTTAAGGACACAATGGGAAATCCTTCTGGGTGACACTTGATCTGCTAGAAGGTATCCTCCAGCTGAAATTTGCCTGGTTAAAATCTGTGTTCTTCTTATCCCTGCGCCAAGAAGCTGCAGGCGGAAAAGAGAAAAAAGGTGACTGCAGAGGAAGGCATTTGTGGCATATGTCCTTTACAGAGCTGGATAAATTGTGAATTGATAGCATAATGCAATTGGAGAAAGAATGAAGATCTAGCTGCAGAGGCAGTAGAAACTACAAAAGGAACAAGGGGAAGATTGGACCAGAGATGACTGGAAGTTTCTTCACTGCATACATCTTTACCAGAAATGTCCATTTGCAGGAAATGTTTAATTCAAAAGAGGTTGGATTGAGAAGACTTTTTGAGACTGGTCATCAGATTTTACTGATGGAGACAATTAATACATGGGGATGTTTATGTGTATTCCTTGTTATTCAGTCATGTCAAATTGGGAGCAGATATTTTTCCTGAAAGGATTTTCTATTTTAAGCAGTATTGAAGTCAGAAAATTCCTCTCACTGGAGCAGTACAGGGATCTCTCAACACAACCATGGTGCTCTCTTTTTGGTTTTGGACTCTGTGATTAAGTATTAGCCAATGGCAGGGTTGTACATGCTGGCTCTAAGAGTCCAATACGTTCTTCAAGTCATTTGCTAGAATCTTACATATCACATGTGAGTTTCCCAAGTTCCAGGCAATTGACTGGTCTGGAATTACCAAACTCGTACTTTGGGGGGAGAAAAAAAATATAGGTTCTAGTTTCTTCACAAAGTAAATCTCCCCAGTCTTGTAGTGTCAAAAACTTCTGTAGGGTGGGAAATCCACTAGAGAAGCATAAATGTGACTGTACCTGGTCAAACCAAAGGTGCTAAATCTGTCTCATACCTTTAACTGCCCTTATTACCCTTGTCTGAGCCTTCTCCAGCACTGCTGTATCTTTTTAAAGCTGAGGATAATCAGTTTTATACCTGCCCCCTTTTCAGATGACTGTGAACAGCTTTTAGTCTCTTTACTAGACAGAAAAATATGTCTCATATCAAATAAGAAAATTAGACCCAGGTCACTCTGGGAGTATGAGCATCCTCTCTCTCTCCTCATGCTCTCCTGTACTGAGCTGCTACAGCAGCAGTAAGCCATCAGACCATGTGAAGAGCTCCATGACAAGACCTAAGGGTCCCACTGAAACCCTGTGGGTGGTCTATTTCAGAGTTCAGTATCAGACAACTTAAGATAACGTGGTTTTCCTTTCCCTTAAGTACTCTTCAACCTGATCTGTGCTGTTTAGACATTTTCCCACATATTTAGCTGTGTTCATTGCCATACCTATGCTCCCAAACAGGGCTTCTCAAAATGGATAGGACAGTTTTCTCTCCACTTTTTCACTTTTCATGTTCTTCATGCTCTCACATCACAGCACCCTTCTCTCCAGCTCAGCGTATGTACTGGCCTGAACCTACTGTGCATACCTGGCACATGGTTATTTGGGAAAATATATACTTAACTCAGCAATGAAAGTAACAATCTGTTCTCATTCTTTTTGTGCTGTTGCTACTGAAAATGCATCTTTGTGCTCTAAACACTGAGTTTTAGAGTCCAAAGTGAAAGCCTACTTGTGATTTTGCCACACTAAATGTCAGGAATACAAAAAGTGAGAGCAGTTTTATTTCCTGTTTATTGTTTCAGCAATCAAGGATCCCACATTTGATATAAATACACCTCCTGTCTTTGTACGCCTCAGGTGCTGCTCCAGCAACTTTCCTTGTAACATTTGCTGATGCATATCTGATGTGTGTAATGGAGGCAGAGGCACAGCACAGCACAAGCAAGCCCTGACCCCCATCCCATTCCCTGTCAGCACCCCCAGAGGCCTGATTTCTGCCTGATTCATAACCTGATTTCTCTGCACTTTCTTGATTTCAGCAGTATTCCTATATTCTTGATCATCAGTCTAGCCAAGGTCCCACACTGTGACACATAGCTTTCAAGCTGTGAAACCATGGTGAGACATTGTCCCCACATCATAGTGCAGGACTTCACAGAGCATGGCTCCAGGACTCTAGCCCACTGAGTCTGTCCATCTGAGAGAACAGAATTTTAATTCTAGCCCTTGCAGATTTATTTGCTAATCCCACTGCAGACTTGAATGTATAACAAGATATTTAGAATTTCCTCCCTAATATGAAATTATCTCCTTTTCCTCTTTCTCTTTCCCTCACCTTCTGAATTGTAGTTTTTTAGTTTTAAATTTTCTTTGGTCTCCCCTCAACCATACTCCTAGATTGTAAGCGTGGTAAGCAACTCATTATACCTACTGACCTCAGGAATCCAACAAATGACTGAATGTCTCCCTTTTGCATAGCTTAGAAATAACAGTGGTAGTAGCAGCAATAACATGTAATTAATGTACTGGAAATCTAGAGAGGACAGAGAAATTAGTATGTGCATGCAACCACTAGAGAAAGAGGAGTGCTGCTGTGAGTTGAAAGGCATATGCAAGCTTTGCCACCATTTTTGAGTGTAAGTACCTGTCAGATATGGGAGGGTAAATGAAAGCTGTATTCAGAGCTTTCACATCACTTTCTCCTTCTTTTCCTTCATATTCCATGGCTTAGTGCCTTGCAAGTGTGATAAATGAAGGTCATGAATACACATGAGTCTGTAAATTATTTCTTTATGGAGACTAGCAAGGATCAGGACCAATTTCCCTGCTGGATCCAGACAGTAAGAGCTGTTCAAACCAAACCAGACAAACAAACGGGATGGAGCTACGGGGAGTTTAAACCATCCAGAGAGCTTGTGTCCCTTAATTTACATAGCCTTGCTTTGAAACATTGACTGAGACATCTAAGCCATCCTGAGCACCATTTGACAGACATGTTTAGTCTCTATCAAACTGGTCTGCTGCACATCTGTCCACTGCAGATGTGACAATTACAGTGAGGATTTGTGGAGGTATTGTTTATGATTTTTCTCTCCCTGTTTGTGCTCCTTCCTGGGAATAGAAAGATCAGTGGTTGAGAACTCTGACAGGTAGGAGAACAGGCATCAGAAGGGAAGCCTTTAAGGAACAAGTGTAAATAAAAAATCCTATCTACACCTGTGGGCTCTGAATTATTTACATTAAACTGTCATTTAGAGCTTAATGGCTACTTTTCATAGCACCACATCTCAGAGATGTTAAAATGCGAGACTATGTGAACATACCTGTAAAGTAATACAGCAGAAAATGAGCTTCGGAGGCTGCTTCTTTTCCACCAAGAAAATACCAGTGGCTATTTAAATATTCTGGAAATCTAATGAAAGCTTGCTTCTGATAGTAAACCCTGTGCAGTTTCTTTATGGAAATTACCAGTCAAATTTCTGCATGGTTGACAGAGTATTCCAGTGACTGATCATATTAATCACAGCAGCAGCATAGCACAGGAGATCAGCTGCATTGGTGGGACCTACTGCCACGTTCAAAGGCTCATCTTAGCAACCCCTCATATACACACCAAGCCAAGAGGAACCTATCTGCAGCCCCTTGCTGGGATATTACAGTAAAATGGGAGAGAAATTATTCACAAAAGTTCCATTCATAGAAATTGAAAGAATCTTGCCTCTTTTAGACCAGTTTGGCAGCACTGCCTTTGTCTGACCTCATCTGTGTTCCAGTACTGGTACAACACTGTATCAGTTAACAAAATGAGAGCTTGTTTGAAGATCTATCAGGTGTTAGAGGAGTGCTGTCTTCATCCCATCTGATCCTCTTCTCCTGAGCTGCTGATGCTGCTATCAGCCAAGGTGCAAGCGAAGAGAAGCACAGGTCTCTTTCCTAGGCTAGTTTAAGATAAATTACTGAAAGTATTGCAAAGATATCTTGGAGTCTAGCTCCCAGAAAACAGCTCCTACTCTCCTTTCCCTCCAAAATAAAATCAATCCAAGTGCAAGTGCCTGAAGTAGAGGCCTTACACTGTAAATATACACTAATCAGGAGCATATGTCAGAAAGGAAAACAAAAGCAACTGTGTATCATGGGCCTTAGCCTGCATTTACTGAATTAAATGCCAGATATTTCTTTGAAGTAAAGGGTAAGACAGACCAGTTCACTGCTTTCGAATATACCATCTGAAGATACTACCTTGTGGCATTTTTAAAAATTAAAGTCAAATTCCTGTCAAGCAGGGAAAATAATTTTGTGTCATACTTCACCTGTATAATTTAAAGTGAGCAGGCTTAGATTTACATATACTCAAATGTGTGAAGCTTTTCACAGTAGTACAGTGGTACCTTTGAACTTCCCAGCTTCTTAGCAGTCTTCCCTTTAAATATAGAAAATGCATTCAGATTTTTCTCTTTTACATGAGGAGCCTGAGTATGGCTCCTTGCTTCAAATCCTATTCACATTTTAATTAAAAATATCTGTAAACACATGTAGCTTTTTAAAAAGAAGTGTCACAAACCCCTTCCTTGTTTTCATTTATCCTAGTGTGCATTACTGACCATGTGAGGCAATGTGGTGTGCCCAACACATCTTCTTTCTGTACACAGCACTCGCTAACTCAATCCCTCTGAGACTTGTCCTTTTATTTCAGAGCTCTCTTGTTGCATCTCAGTCCTTAATGGTTTGGAACAAGAGCAAAAAATATTCTAAATTACCAAATTACTTCTATCAGTAACCCACACTCCCATGTTTCTAAAGAATAATCTTAATAAAGCTAACTGTCCCTTTGGTCATAAGTTTTAACTAAGGACTTTTATTGGCCTCAAACTTTTTGACCTGAAAAGATCTGTACTGAAACTGTGCTGTCTGGTCTTTGAGGTACAACCTCAGAGCTGAATCTCGTTTGGAATTTGGCCAATGATGTCGGGAGCAGGTGAAGTCAAGTTGAATAAATTAAGTTTTTAAGACTTAAAGATAAACCTCAGATGTGATATCTTTAGAAATTCTGATCCCAGCTGAATTAGCTAAAACTCCTGGAGTGGAAGTAATGTGGCTTTGTTCATTCAGCTTTGAAAAAGTCAGACATCACTAACATCAAGTTTGGAAGCAATTAATTCGATCAAGCAATTAAAAATGTTCAGGTCTTATATCTCAGAGATTGAAAGTTTGTGATTTCATGAAACTTGTCTTTAGAAATATTCCGCTTAGTAATGGAAACATTTGTCTAAGCATTTTAAAATGGACCTCATGTGAAACCTAAAATTTACCAGTTCATATAGAATCTGTTCTTGGGCAGGCTATTTCCCCAGGCTTTTCCAATTCTGGGTTTTGTCACTTTTTCCAACAGATTTCAAGCATAACAGCGTTGACACTTTCCTATTCTCGGCTGCAATTCAGCACAAAACTGCAAACTAACTGCTATCCTGACCCATAGCGCATTCCAAGGAAGGGCAGATTTCAGTTCATGAAAGATTCTGCCAGTCCAGCTGCATTACCCTAAAACACGGCAACAACTTGTTGCCTGTGCAATTTTACAGGAGAATACACAGTAAAACTTCAGAATAACATGTATCAGAGATACTTTCTTCCTGATGTTTTACACAAAGTAGTGTTTCTCTTTTTTGGATAAGCAATCATCCTGCATCACCTTCTTTCACTGATGGCCCATCGATGCCCTAAAAGAGACTCCCAGGTCCTGCAGCACGTTTGCCACCAATCCCCAGATCCGGGTTAGCTCCATGCACAGGTGCAAGATAGCCAGAAAATTCAGCTTCTCCATTTTAGGGAAGAGAAGACGCTGCAAAAAACGGTTTCAATTTCACAGGCCAGCTTTGAGGGCATCTTCTGAGTCCATGTCTAAAGCAAATGTATGACAGCACCATAAACATGAGAAAAGCTACTCCTTCAGTGAAGGCACTGAAGTATCTAACAAACAAGTTATCAGTTTACACTAGGATTTATATTTATAGCATGTCTCTGTTCTCTGTTATGAACAGTCTGACTGTGCTCTCTCTCACAAAGTGAAGTGTGGGATGTGAGGCCGAATTTCCCTGAGCAGAGCTCTCAGGCACCTGTGTATCCAGCAGTGTGCCAGTGCTGTGGCTCAGCCTGCTCTGCCTGCTCAAAGCCAGGAGAAGCTGACACACTCAGGAAGGATCCCTGAGCCCAAGCCCTGGGCAGCATCAGCTCAGGCTTAGCAGACACTGCCATCTGCATTCAGAAACATGTCAGAGGAAGCTGGAAGGAAACCTGGTAGGTGTAGCTTTGATTCAGAGGATCACAAGATCCATTTGCTCAGGGATCACAAGATCCCCGTGTAGGATCCTGAGCACTAGGGACAGGCCAGAGTCATCACTCCAGATATACTGTCTTTCAGCTTTCCCAGATTTTAGGGCACTTAGAAAAGTTTGCCTCTGGAGTGAGCTTCCAAACTGAAAAGTTGAAAAAGAGAACTAAACCTTTTAGCATAAGCACACCTCTTCTGTAACTACTGGAGACAAAAGCAAAACTTTCCAAATTTAGTCAGATGCAAGAAATAGCATAAGTTGCTTTTGCCTTTTGTATCTGGAGAATTTCGCCCTGTGTTTGCCTCAGTTCTAGTCTCCTCTTCTCTGTTTCCCTCCTTCTCACTCAATTTTATTTTTATTTTTGCTCCCCCAGGTATAATTTCCGAGGCTTCCGCTGGCTCCAGGCTATGATCTTTGCCATAGAAGAAATAAACAGTAGCCCGACTCTCCTTCCCAACATGACCCTGGGATACAGGATATTTGACACTTGCAATACAGTCTCTAAAGCCCTGGAGGCCACACTGAGTTTTGTGGCCCAAAACAAGATAGACTCCTTGAACTTGGATGAATTCTGTAACTGCTCAGAACATATCCCTTCCACCATTGCCGTCGTGGGGGCAACCGGCTCTGGCATCTCCACTGCTGTGGCCAATCTGCTGGGACTCTTTTACATACCTCAGGTATGCTTCCACCTCACTTCTTCAAGTTACAGAAGTGCTCTGCTTCTCTACTCTTCAGAGATTAAGCAAAGATTGCCATTTCTAATAGAAATTTAAGGAGAGAAACAATATTAAATGGGGGTGGGAGGTGTTTTATGGTAGAAATGTGTCTTTCTAGCACTTTGCAGTCCCCAAATACAAAGGTTACTGAGCAGCCAGGAACAACATTTGGCCAACAGCAACCTAGTCTGGGAGGACTGGAGTCCTTTAGAGTGGTTTTGTCTGTGAATACAGATGTTTTAGGTCAGTCATTGAGAGTTGCCAGCACTGACAGCTTAGTTGTGTTGTTACTTCAAAGTGGTGACTCTCTGTCCCATCCAGCTCCCACAGAGCCCACTTAAGGCAGAGCTCAGTCGTTGCCAGCTACTCTTTAGGTCTCTCAGAATCTCTGATCATTCAAGTAGGTGACCTGTAAAGTTGTTGCTTGTGCTGATCAGGTGCTGTGGAGGTTTCTTCTGAGCTGGCCTGCCTTTCTTCAGCCCTAGGGCATCCAAAACAGGGGTTATGAAATCATGTGGATATGAACCCCTTGTCCCGAGGTCATCTGTGTGATGATGTCGTTGTGCCAATTCCTGTGTCGTAGCATCCTTCTGGCTACATTCTGACTCTGCTGAGGCCAGTGCCAGCATCCATGGTCCCATCCTTTTGTTTAACAAGCTTGTTGCTCTGCCAAGACCTTAAACAAAGTACAAGGCTGGCTTAATGTTGTTGCTCTTGATTTTAGAAGTCAGCTCAGACTTCTGCACTGGAGTCAACTTTGGAAAAAGTGCTTGGCCTTATCCATTTAAGTGCTACCTTGTATAGCCTAACATTTCCAATTCCTCCTCCAAAATGCATACAGGTGCCAGAGCTCGCAAAAGCCCTTATAACAAGATCGTGTCATAATGTGCTCTCAGTCTGTCCTGAGAGATATATCTTTGCCTCAGCCAGGGCTCCAATTCCCATCTGCACCATGAATGAAGAAGGAAAGATCCTTGATTGCCCAGTGCACAGTAATACATCTTGTCTATTGAATCTTATCAGTCTGACTCCCTTGCAGGAGTCTGAAAAACTGAACATTTTGTCTCTGAGCAGGGCAAGAATGGTCTAAGGTGAGATCAATATGTGCTATCTGGGTGTTGCCTAGAGTGGCACTGGGAGTTAGCATGTAATAAACACCACGATGACATCTTATGGGGTATTGTTGATTTACACATCACATTACCAGATGAACAAGAGCAGCTGAGAAGGGTTGGTGAGTTCAACTGAACAAAAGAGATGCTTGCAGTTCTCAGACTTTCCCTTTAAACAGGAATGACGTTTGTCCTACGAGGCAGTAGCCTTATCTAGAGGCTGCAGAAAAGGGTAGATGTCAGGAGGTTCAGTTCCGGAACGAAGTCTCAGCCAGGTGGTTGAAGTACAACAACTGAAAGCAGGCTTTTAGACTGGCAGCTGTTGGGCAGAATTGTCACAGCCATTTATAGCAAGGCCATTAGCAAATCCAGGCTTATTAGGCCCTGCATTTCGGTATGAGTTGGAGGTATATTTTACAATTAATGTAAGGCTCGTTACTCATTCTGTTGACGTAGACACTTAAAATGTTACAACTTTTGTTCTGTTTCTCAGTGTCTCGCCTCAGTGTACCCTTCTAGCACATGTGGCAGTGGGATACCTTGCCTGTACCTCCTGGCAACAGGTTGTAGGAGGTGAGAGTGGCACTGGGCAAGAGCCTATCCAGCAGAGAGTACAGGACTGTGAAAGGAGGATTTACTCCTGTGGCTGTTCAAACTGCACTAGGAGACTTCCTTTTCTTTCTTCTTGCAGAAACATTAAATACCAGAGTTTAAGGAGGAGATAAGGTTTTCTGTAAATTTCCTCTTTGTACAAAATTAACTGTTTATAGAAGACTTTTTCAAATGAGAGTCAGTCCTGAAGAATTCAGATACCAATCTCAAAATGCATTTTAGAAGTTCTCCAGACCTTTAAATTATTATTATCTGGGGTTTATGGTTTTCTTCCTACTTGTAGATAATTCAAATTATATCTTAAGAGCATATGGCACTTGTTCTGATTAGGAAAATAAAATATTTCTTGATAGCTTTAGAAAAAAAAATAAAATCCAATTTTAACCGTAAAATATGGTTGCTTATGGAGTATGGGATGTCTACTGGCTTCTTTGCTGATTCTAGCCAGCAATCAGGAAACACTGCTAAAGTAGCATTACCATAACACTCTGCAGGATCAAGGGAGCTGATATACATCACATTCTTCTTATGTCAACTGGCAAAGATTGTATGTAAAAGGCATATGGTGCCTGATGGAGCCTGTTTAAGGATGGGGACAGATGTCAAAGCCCAGAAGAGACAGACAGAGTAGATTCAGGATGGCAATACCATCCTGCTATCCCATGTCTGGTTCAGGACAGAGAAAACCTGCATTTTGTCTTAATTATGTGCATTGCCCTCATTTATCTAGAAGATACATTCTTTTTATTTCCAGATTTGGCAGAAATCTTTGCCATTCCTCCAAGCTAGTGTCCGCTTCTCTCTCCCTCAGATCCTTGACCTTGCAGGTCAAGCCTCTCAGGTCCAAGCAGCTTGTAGCACAGCTACAAGAAGATGCAGACTCTCAGAGTGAATCATGTGCAAACACAGCCTAAGAAAATGTGGCTCCCAGTGTGGTGCTCAGCTCCCCCCCCTGCCCCATCCGAGGCTGACAGTGATGCTAGGTAAATGTAAGCAATTTATTTCTGGGCATTTTGCTTTATGGTGTGTTTTGCTTGTTTGCTGTGCTCTCACAGGTCAGCTATGCCTCATCCAGTCGTCTCCTGAGCAATAAGAATCAGTTCAAGTCTTTCCTCCGCACAATCCCCAACGATGAGCATCAGGCCACGGCCATGGCAGACATCATTGAGTACTTTCGCTGGAACTGGGTGGGAACAATCGCAGCTGATGATGACTATGGCCGGCCAGGGATTGAAAAGTTTCGGGAAGAGGCAGAGGAGAGAGATATCTGCATTGATTTTAGTGAGCTCATCTCCCAGTACTCAGACGAAGAGGAGATCCAGCAGGTGGTAGAGGTCATCCAGAACTCCACAGCTCGAGTGATTGTTGTTTTCTCCAGTGGCCCAGATCTGGAGCCTCTCATCAAAGAGATTGTCAGGCGAAACATCACTGGCAAGATCTGGCTGGCAAGCGAGGCCTGGGCCAGCTCTTCCCTCATAGCCATGCCGGAGTTCTTCCGTGTCATTGGCAGCACCATCGGGTTTGCACTGAAGGCAGGACAGATCCCAGGCTTTCGTGAGTTCCTGCAGAAGGTGCATCCCAAGAAGTCCACCAACAATGGCTTTGCCAAGGAGTTTTGGGAGGAGACATTTAATTGCTATCTCCCTGACGGGTCCAAAACTTCTCCAGCTTCAACTTCCTTCCACAAGGGCCATGAAGAGGGACTGGGAGCTGGAAATGGAACATCTGCCTTCCGACCTCCATGCACAGGGGATGAGAACATCACTAGTGTGGAGACACCATATTTGGACTACACACACTTGCGGATATCATATAATGTGTACTTGGCAGTGTATTCCATTGCCCATGCCTTGCAGGATATTTATACCTGTACCCCTGGTAAGGGACTCTTCACCAATGGGTCCTGTGCGGACATTAAGAAGGTCGAGGCGTGGCAGGTAAGTCCCTCATTCGTGTGCCTGTGCAATATACCTGCAGAAAGAAAGACAAGCGGTCCCAAATGCCTTTTAGGGTGCCTCTCATAGTCCTGGGTCTCAGACACAGCCTAAGACTCCTGGGATGCAGTGTATGACTGCGTGTGAGGTAGGCACATGCTCCCACCCCACAGGGAATGTAAGTTAAGATGTGTTAGGTTTGCCTGCAGTGAAAGGGACTTAAACCAAGTTAAATTTTCTTGCACTCACTGCGGGCCAAAAGTGCACACACAGACAATTACCACAGCCTGGCTGACACAAGGTAACTTGATCATATATTGAGCCTTATGTAAACAAGAGGGCCTGGAGAGAACACATAAACAAGGAAAACAGTTTTTAGAGTTCATTTTCTTTGGCAAGCTTTATATCTTTTGCAATCCCACAGCAATTTTCCATACAGGTTGTATTTTTTTCCTCACAGTTTTAAGCATATAGAGGATCAAACTAAAGCAGATTAAGTAATGAAGAAAAATAATGTGTGGCTATTGGGCAGAAAATAGATACTGCTTTGATTTGGCAGTGGTATTTGTGAACTGATGAAATTATACTAATGACATTGTCACATTTACCCATTCATTCAATGCATTCTGCCCCCTGGCACATGGATGGTATTCTGACGTTTTGTCTTTATGAATACCCTATACCTGACCATGTGTTTGATCATGCTATCCAATATGGTATTCACTATGTGATTTTAATATCTACTGCATTCTTAAATAAAACAATTAGCATGGACTATCAAATGATGATATGCCAAGTATGTAGCAAATTCTGTCTGCCCCATTCTTCTTGTCACAAAAAGCTTGGGCCCAAACATGCCTGAAATCAGAACAACACAGGTGAATGAAAGGAGGATCACATCTCCATTTTCATGGATAATTTCCTCTCCTTGGAATAGTCTAACCAAAACAAAAGCTCTCCTTGCCACAAACTGCAGATGTCGGGTCACACTCACATGTGGGAACTGCAGTTTGGTTCCTGTCTAGTCTTGGTCAACACCAAAAACATCAGTCAGATCAAAGTAAAAGGCTTTGTCTTGGCATTTACGGGAAAGTTGCATTGCTCTAGATACCTGATTGGGTTTACGAAAACCTCTTTACTTAGAGCTGATGAGTGCAGGGTTTCACCCTGATTTAGAGGAATCCTGCAATTGCTGGCTGTCTCTGAGGTTTCTGTCTTTCAAAGCTATTCTGCTTTTCAGGAAAATACTGGCAGAAATGGGCAAGTCACAAAGAGATGTAGCTTTCACTGTTGTTGGTAAAAATGATCCAGAATAAATGTAGTTTTAATTCATTCCTTTATGCCTTGTCAACTTGGAATGTAAAGCTGGATGTTCATGCCATTGCTAAGTAAAATAATGTGTTTTTTGAAGGTTGCACCATTGGGAAGAATGACCTCTCATTTCTGTGTTGCTTGTCTGGTGCTGAAGGGTATATGCATCAAAATGTAACGCATCCTGCTGATCTAGGCAGTTGGATATACATACTTGCCTGAAAGGAGGGAATCAGCATCAAGAAGGAGTGTGCAGGGAATAACATGACGGGGCAGGAACAGTGAGTGCTACAAAGGAACAGGCTATACTTATAATGACCACGATGGTATGGTGTTGGCTTTCAAGCCAATCTGAGCATTTTTTCACTTCATTTCAAAATCAAACACAAAATGAATATCAGGTAAATGCCAAATTTGTGTGCACACCTACTTCACACCAGGCATTGCGGCTCATTACCCTCAGGAAGCTTTCATCAGCCCTGGGGGTAATGAGTTCGCCTCACAAACGGGCAGCCTTCAGCATCTCCAGAGGCTGGTTTTCTGACAACCAAGCAAAAGAAAATCTTTCTAGTAAAGTCAATCTCATTTGCAGTGGTACTTCTGACAGTAATCATCACCTGCTCCCTTTCTCAAATTCAGCTCAGGCTTTTCATGATGAGCACTGACCCAAGAGAGCAAGGACGGTGTTAGGAGTCCTCCATACCTGTGGCTGGAGGCAGCAGCTGCTCACAGTATCTGCAGTTACTGGCCAGGTGCTATGTGGTACCGATAAGGTGAACCTGCTAAACCTGTGGCTCCATTAACCTGAGCTCCTGTCGGGAGCAGTCCTTCCCAGCGAGGTCAGTGGCTGGGGTGGATAAATGGTACATTCCACAAAATAATTATGTACCATTTAGTTTTGTTGCCTTCAATGGTGTTGTCCTATTAACACGTATGAGTTTTTTATTGTTGGCTGCTAATTGCTAATTTTTTGTACTTAAAATCCAAATCTTTTGGAGGATGTGTTTTATATTCATTTGTAGAGGGTGCTTGTGTGGGTCTGTATATAAAACCAGCATTTTTACCTCAGTGATCAGTTCATTTGAAATGGACAGCCTAGCACAGAATCACTGTGAGTTGGTTAAATCGAGTGCAGTTTTCCTATTAAGAATTTACCATCTATAGTTTAAGAAGGCTCTATGTATGCTTCAGCATGGGGAGCACAGGATTTTTCTGTATCTCCTAAGCTGTAATATCAAATACTACCAACTTTTATCTCTACTTAGTTATAGCTACTTGTTTAAGAAGCTGTTTGCTCATTTTCTCCACATGAGCCAGTGGTCTGTGACAGATCCTGTCCATAAACCCAGTCTTGCTTCCTTTTGTTTTACCAGTGCCTCTGAACCTGGCTGCGGGCCTTCCCACTGGAGATGGGACTGGCCAGCCCAAGCTGTTCAGCTGCCCCAGTACGTACAGAGATGCAGGCACAGGCAGAGCTAGAAAGCAGTCAGGACAGCTTCTGGGCTGTGCCCAGAAGAAACCTGTGCCACTATTCCACGTACAGATCTGTCCAGGGAATTCAGAGTCCTTTATCTGAAAACAGGAGAGCAGGCACTTTGAAACTCTACAGAAAATTACAGACTTTATTGGGATTTCTGTGCTGCCCTTACTCTGAGCAATCTGAGCTGTCTTGTTTTAAGAATCTACTCTGCTGCAAGGCAGAAGATGCACCCAGGTGCACACCTTTGAAAGATGCCTGCAAAGAGTAGATAATATTGTCTGCATGTGCCATTGTTGTGTCCTGCACAATATTGAACAAGATCAAATCAATTTTCCAGTGTTTTGTTCCACTTTTTCCGTGTTTTGTTCGGGTAACAAAAAGGTGCAGGGCAATCCAGAACAAAATATATAAATTCTGTCACTTTGGGGCAAGGCAAAATTTTACAAAAAGCACTAAGAATTACAGTGCATGACTGCAAATAGTACAATAGAAAGAATCCTCCTGAAGATCTCCAATACTTCTGGCTGTCACATGCTCACTGTCTTTTGCTGGTGGGTTGTGACTTTTTAGGAGACTGTATTGAGTAGAGCTAATTCTGTGTGTTGCTCTGGTTCATGGACTTGCCTACTCCAAACATAGGCTCTCCCATAAACTAAAGAATGGCAGTGGGAAATTATGGCAAGAGATGGGATACAGGCTCAGAATTGCTGTACTGATGCTGCCTCTTTGTCAAAATTCCCTGCATTTTTGTCCTGTTTTTCCTCAACAGTCTGTTTTTGAAGCCCTTTTTGCTTAATATCTTACCTGGTAAGATTTCTCAAGTCCCTCAAGTTCCTTCATTTTCTAGGTCTCTGCTCATGAGGCCATTTCCATGGTCACTTCTAACAGCCAGTCTATTTGTTCTTTTTTCAGTTCCCCTCTAAGCATTTACAGGAGCCTCTCTGGTGTCCCTCTCTCACTTCAAATGCTGTGTGGTCCTGCAAAAATATAGGGAGAAATCTAATAGGGAATCCTAATCTGTCCTTCAGAGCAAATATTTACTACTTCACATTATTTTTGTGTGGGAAGATGAAAGCCCTGTCTTTTCTTCAGTGTTCACTCAGTTTGTGCCCATTCATTTGGAATCTTGATGATTGCCAATGAGCAGCTACTGGGCCTCTCTTTGTGTCTTGCAGTAAAAGCATTGTGATTAAATGGGGAAGAGAAGCTCCCAGGGATCTGAGAAGGCAAAGGTGTGCATTCACAGGGTAATGGACCAGAGCATCCTTGGGCTGGCTCCCAGAAAATTTGCAGGTTGCTGTTACACTGGAGTCTGTGAACTTTGGCATGAGTGAAAAATGAGAGCTCTTCTAGGCACCAAGCAAAGCACAGTGCAAGGGCTGAAAAATGTGTTGTGCTAATGATTCACAGGTTAGAGACATGCTCATGTGAATTATTCTATGCCTAGAAATCTGGCTGACCACAGATTTAGTGAAAAGCTGCCATATGCTGCTCCACAAAATTAAAACAAATACAAATTGGCTTCACCTAGCAACACTTAGAGTCTTTTATTATACCTGTGCACCTACCAGCCAACGGTTCCTTCCTCCATGCTGGTGACGTATGTTATGAAGAGGTAAAAATGGATTGGCGCCTTCTCCAACTTCACATTTATGCATGTCTGCCTCATTGGAAATTGATTCTGCAAGGCTTTAAAAAAGTAAATAATGCCTTAGATGACACAGACCTTTGAGCCTAATGGCTTATCTAACCAATTTTTGTGTCTGTTAAACTGTAGAGGCCTACAGTTTTGAACATAGTTTTGAACAGAGGCGAATTGTTTTGAACAATTCAAAACCAGCTGCTTTGTGGTATACAGAATTAAACAGTATCCGAACAGCCATTAACCATGGCTGGTGTGAAAACAAGTCATTTGAGAAGGATTGCGAGGAAAACAGAGGAAGCTGCTGAATGTCAGGCAACTGCAAAACCTCACCTACTCTGCATTACAAATGCACTGGAAATGTGTTTGTTGTGAATAGAAAACAAGAGGTGTGGGAGACGGGTTTGTTGTGGGAGGCAGAACTGAGAGGGAGACAACTTGAGCCACACACAAAAATGTGTGGGTCAATAGAGCAAACACAACTATTTCCCCACAAGGGCAATAACAGTTGATTGCTTATTCATCAATTTAAAGGTAACAACTTGCCCGTCAGCTGAGAGTATCACTTGTGAGATCTTGAACTAAGCAGACAATAAGTGGAGTATTATTTAGATGTCTCTACAACTAAAAGGAGAAAGACTTAACTGGACTCACCGGTAGAAAATGCACTGAGAAATTATCGCCCTGACAAGGCTGTTAGAAGAAGGGTGAATGAACTGCATGCAGCAAATACACAACAAAGGAGTTGTGGTCATTAACTACTAAGTAAAAAATGGCTGAGATTCTTCTGAACTGGGATAGTACACACTGCCTGACGACCAAACACACAGTATTCTTGTCTGCCCCCAAACACATAGAAATTTGCATAAAAGTCACTTTGCACTGCTTTACAACAAAAGCTGCATTTGAAAAGAAGAACTTTTTTATATTTATGAAGCTCTTTTATGAAGCACCTTTGTCACTTGGGGAAAAGACAGTTTTGCAGCTTATAGTGGAGATGGAAATTTTAGGGAAGGCTCCATGAGATGCTTATATAATGTCTCTGTAGCAACTCCAGATAACAATTATCTCTTGAATTACCAGGACATCAGACGCCAATATCTTTTACAAAGACACAGCATGTCTTTGTTACATGAAAGGATGTAAAGTTTCTTCTAGTGCTGACATTTCCTGATACTACTCACAAATTAAACTGGTGACAAAGGGCACCTTGGGAGCTTCCTAAAGGCACTCACAAAATGGCATGAGGAAACAACTGGATTTATTAAAAATTCAGTTTCATTTTATAGTCATTCCTCTGACTTGGCTTATAACTTTTAAGGTCTCTTATGTCTTGCTTCAGAAATGCCTCTCCAGCACCCTGGCTATTCTGTCGGATTTTCTCAATCAGAGAGGTGGGACAGAAGCAACTTTAACAATTTATTGCTAAAATAACAAACCAGGCATCAGTCTCAGTCCAGCGTGAGATTTTAACAACACATTGTAAAATGGCAAATGTCACAGGATTCAGCATTACATGACAATTTTTAGCTTTCTAGACCAATAAGCCGCTAAAACGACTATTGTTTTGATTTACTGACCTATCTTTGCTGGACCTGCCACCTGCAATGCGGCTGTGTTTCGACCAACCCCTCATCATGTCACGTACTCATGGACACTTCTATTGTAACATCTAAATTCTTGACTTAAACTATAACTTAAAACCCTTCACCATCAACACCCAAAACGTGCTTCTTGCTTACCACTATAAAAACACAGGATTGTAACCCTCCTGCTTAAAGTCATGAATCACTGTCAATTAAGCCGGCCCAAGTTTCTTCCAAGATTGTAAATCAAAGCCACTATTAGCTTTTACTTCTCTGTTTCCCACATTGGCTGATTTCCACTTAGCCCAAGGTGGGGTTGAAGCTAACTTCAAAGGTGTGGTAATCACAGCATAGCTTATTATTTAATTTCTTTCTGGGTAGTCAGCCATCTTCACAAATGCTTTACTAACCAGTCACAGAGTTTTCTCCCCAAAGTGAACTTTCATGCACTATGAAGGACTGGTATTGCTCCACACAGTGGGTAAAGTTTGGAGGAAAGAGAACAAATTACTTTTTATGGTGACCCTTTTGCTTTGTAGATTTATGAGTGATCTCCCAGCTGGACTAGATGCAATACCTTGCTCCAAAAGGACTTTTACCCATGTCTGTAGGAAGAATGACGTAAAATATTGTAGAAATCAAAGTCTTGACATGAGATTTCTTTGTTGGCCAAGACTTACATTGATAGAGGAATTGGAAAAAACAGATTTAAACCAGGAGCCAAGTGGAACATGTTCTCAAACACAGTAACTGCATCCACTGGAGCATTAGTTGACCATTGATGGGATCTATGACTGTGCTTGCAACAGATGCCCACTCTGACTGTCTCAAACAATTGCATGAGTTCAGTCAACACAGTGTGACTATAGGAAACTTTGGGACTAATTTTTTTTTCATGGATAGTAATTCTTGAATAGATTATAAATAAGCATTGAACTCAGGTTTCATGAATTACCATGGTTTTCTTAGAAGAAATGACACCTCGTGTGCAGAAACAGTTGGTTCTCATTCTAACAAAGAACCTACCCAAGCACTGAAGTGATTCGTTCTATAGTTCCAAATAGAAAAGAATTTACAGTCGAAAGCTATGAATTCCTCCTGGCCTAGAGAAATGCACAGTTCTTCAAAGCAGTATCAGCAGTGTTCTGTGCAGGATGCAGTTTCAGACCTCACTGGGTCTTTGAAGAGACTGATCCATAAAGGACTGTAGGAAAAAAGCAACAGCAAAGGGGTGCAAAGGGACACATATACAAATTTGTTCTCTGCACAGCTGGGTAGGGATGGCATTAAACACCTCCGAGAAAAGACATTTCAATTACGCATTTTGAATTCAATTCAATTCAATTCAATTACCAAAGAAATTTTGATCACACAAGACAATATATGTGAATTGTGCTACTTGAAAACACTGATCACTTGAACCTTTCGCTCTTATTAGTAGCTTTAATAGTAGGACAATTCTTTATGTATTATTTAGTATTAAACTTATACTTAAATTAATAAAAAGAGCCCGGTCTTAAGCTGTTAGATACTTCACCATAACAGTTATTGTGCAGTATGATGACCTCCTAAGGGCATTAAAGCATCATTTACTCAGTTAGAACTTCTGCCAATAGATCCTTCACCATTAGTACACAGCACCCTGGGACGTTGTACTCAATGGATTTATCCATATTATATTTGCTACAAGTGAAAACCAAAGCAATTATAGCATTAAGTCTAGACTAAGTGGCTGTGATGTTTTCTTCATATCATGGCTGTAGGTAAGACAGGAGCACCCAGAGTACGGTACAGAATACCATCTAACAACACTGACAATTAGCTCTCATTGTACCTGTACCATTGCCTTTGTCTGTCCAGAGGCCATCTCTCTCCACAAAACCTTAACAGAAACCTAAAAAATGTTCAAACTGAGTCACTTTCCAAATGATCATGCAGCTTGAAATCCTTTGTATAATTAACTCTGTAAATTTATGCCATGTTCAAGAAAGTAAGTAATCTCAATCCAGCTAAGGGCTGCTTCACACTGGATGTAAAATCTGGGTATTTCACTTCTGAAGGCTGTGTTTGACAGTCAGACTTGTGTTTAGCAAGATTTATTTTCCCCAGACATGCTAACTAGTAGACCTTTTTTTTTAATTAGTATGATCCATGGCAGGCTACATCTCTTGTCACAGATCACATCTGATTTCCAATTGGGATTTACTGACTTTTAGTTTCAATGGTCCTTACTTGTCCTTGCTCTATTCAATTTAAAAGTCCAGATGAAGTATGCATCATTTTTCTCCATATAATATTTATTCACATCGATCAAATTATTCCTCGGTCTTACCTTGATAATTTAACAGAGTGGAGTTTTAGTCATGAGGTATGTTTTCTGCTTCAGTTCTGTATCTTGTCCACTTACTCATCCTTCTTTTTGGCATATATTCAGTATTTTTTCAACAGTTTCAGCACAGTCAGACAGTGAAAAAATCCCACATTTGCATACTTCTATTACTTCCTCATTTGTAGGAGCACAACATACCTTAGCCTTCTGTGCCACCATGTGCAATGGAATGGTCACATTTAGTTGCCAGTAATACTTTGCAGCAGGTGGTACCTTTTCGGTGCCTGGTGTGAATTTCTCATGCCTTGATGCACAAGCCTGAATTTCACTGTTTTAAACACAGATATTTGAAAGCAATCTGAGACAAAGTGCTTTTTCTTTAATATTATTTACCATTACCTTAATCCTTAATTTTCTGCAAATTTTCCCAGCAGTGCTTTTGTATCTGCTGCCAGAATACTGATGAACATATTGGGAAACAGTGAGTTGTTTACTGAGGCTGGAGGAATTCCCCAAGAACTGATGATCTGCCTCTGTTGATATCTGTTGGGCAATTCTTGATCCATGAACAGACGCTTTACATTAAGTATAAAGCTCAGATATTTCACTTTGGAAGGGGTGTGTTTGTCAACCCAACCTGAATTTAAGAAGATCTGTATTTCTCAGACTTATTAGTAGACAACAATTATGTTTCTGTCCTATAGTTTTGTATTAATTGATCCTCAACCCTCGTTTTGCCATTGTTTTTCCTGTGATTGATGTCAGGCTAACCAGCCTTTGGTTATGGAAGACACCCTGTGCCTTTTACAATACTGTCATTGCTCGGCATCTGTTGCAGCCCACCAGAGGCTGACACTGAGCAGAACTTTGGACACACTGTTGGGAGTGCATTGAACTTGTGGGTATAGCACAAAGGTGGATTGGGGTTGCTGTGGAATGAGATTAGATAGCATATTGACTTCGTCATTCAAAACCAGTGGCATTTTTATGTGTGTATCATAAATCTACTGTATGAGTACTCTCTTTATCGCTCATGGAGTGCTATGATGAACTGTCTGGTTCTGTCAGCCTTTTAGATCCAATTTAAATTGCTCAGGCTGCTCTCTAATCTCTCTTTAAGGACCTTTTACCTCAGTTAATGTCATGTTATGACTCCAAAACAAGTGCCCTTGGGATAAGAATGTCCATAGCTTTTTTCTGATAGCAAGGGTAATGACACATCATTCATTTAGCTTTCCTGTTCCTCCTTAACTGTCTCTTTAGCTTTCCATCCTCCTTAGCTGTCTCTTACAGCCTTTATGTCATGAGGAACTGGCATACCTGACACCTTTCAATTTTAATATGTTCAAGGAACTTCTTAATATGTTGCCTGGTGATTCTTTTCTTCTTTGTTCTCCAGGATTTTTTTATGTTCTGCTTTCTGTCAATACAACGCTTGTGTTTTTCAGCCTTATTTGGATACTCTGTTTTGGATTAGTGCTTTTAAAGCACACCACAATAAATACTGCTGTTTGAGCTTTATTTGTATGATGAGGATAGCAGCATATCATTACTCCCTAATTAATGAACTTTTATTTTAATGAACACAGGCAAAATTCTGAACTGATAATGGGTTTATCGTACGTACAGTGCAGTTAGTCCTTTCCTCTAGCTCGTCCATGGATTTTTTCCATTCTGTTCGGTTCAGAGACCTCCATCATCAGTGTCCAGTGCTTGTAGGTCACTGGAGCAGAGACTAGTCAGAAGCCTGCTTGGTTTTATATAACATTACATCTTGCATCTAGGGTTTTTCCACAGACATTGTTTTTCATTTTGCTACCGTGTTCTTTGTCCTGATTCCTAGAAACCGCATTAATGCTCACGGGATTTGTAAGGAGGGGAGAGATGCCACTCCAGCCATTTCTCCTCAGAAGAAACCTACGGCACTCAGTAGATCAGATTAAGTATGTGCATTGAACTGGGATGGCAGTGAACTGGGACTGAGGCTGCTCCAGATGCCCTAACTCCCAAAGTTGCTTGTAGGAAGGACTTTTTTGGACTCTAGGGAATCAATATTACAATATCATGCTTTGGGCCATACAAATGTGTTGGGGTACCATCATACAGCTGGATCTTAATTTAAAACAGAAAAAGGGAAATGTTAGAGGTAAAAAGTATTTAATTATATCTTTTCTACTCTAGAGTTAGTCAAACTCACTAATTGCACTCAATTGTAATATCACTGTCGAAACCAGCATTTTGACAGACTCAAAATTAATTGTTTCTCATTTTTCTCACTAAAAACAAAGTAATTACAGTTAAAAATGGAATGGTCACTTGAAGGTCACATTTTTAAGTTTGACTTTAAAAAATGTATTTGTACTGAATTTCATCTGACAGGATTTCACATGATGTTTTCCTATGTAAATCTTTGGTTACACTTGGAGAAATCATTATTCTTTATCATAGTACTGAGGAGCTGTTTGCTATCAGTTTAACATTACACAGTACAAGCTCAGGACTGGTGTTTTATGGACAACTACATTTAGAACTGCGGGTGTGCACAGGGCCAGCAAGAGTTGTGGAGAACCATGGGGAAACAAAATATCCTGGTCTCATCCTTACTGTGCTCTGTGACCTCCTAACTGATGGTTAAATCAGTCTGGAAAAGCAACTATGCAATGCCAAAATTTTGCAAGATCATTTCTGGATTCCTTTGGGAATCTCTGTGACTCACCAGACAGATATTTCAGAAGCATTTCAGACCCAGATTTGTAATGGAATTGAGGCATGTGCAAACACCAGTAGATACCTAATGGGTTTTTCAAAAGTATCTCAGTTGGACCTGACTTGTGCAGCCTCTATTGTGAAATCCACTAGGCTTGCACTTTTGATTTCTCTCTGGACATCCTTGTAAATATGGTACTGCAGTAAATCTGACCCTAAATCAGATTAATCCCATTTTATATCATGTCCCATTTAGAAATGCTTGCCTTTGACATTTTTGGTTTAAGTTACTTGCTTCCACTGCTGCAGCAGCTGTTAATTTGTTAGTTCTGTCACATTTCACTGTCAAGAAAGCATCAAAGCTGCTGGAGTTTTTAATCAGCAGAGGAATGTTGCTTGGTCGCTGGTGACAAGACCACATAAGATGACAGTTCAACCCCAGTTACAGGTGGTAAAACTGGTCCTTGTCTTAGGAAACTCTAGTCTTCACCAGTTTCCAAGCAGACTAAGCACTCATAGCATAGGAGACAAGGGAAGCACCAAGCACCTTCCCCTGAGCAGTGAGCGTGTTTCCAACACCATCCACATGAGTTCCTCCCTCTCCCAATTTCTGCAAGTTTCTATTGAAGGGCCTGCTTCTGTCTCACAAAGAAAGGACAAAATTTATGCATAGGTCCCTGCATCAGCACCAGTGCTGCCCCTCCTCAGGCACTGGTCAATGGAAGAGGCAGAGAGAGATCCAACCCTCAACCGCCTGGAGATCATATCCTTGACAGAAGCAGAACCAAACCAATTATCAGTTACAACATGACAATCAGCACATCTTGTCATGTCAGCTTGATGTCCTGTACTTCTCTGGACATCTGCATAAAGTCAGTTGCCTTTGCAGGGACAAGGGTCTCTGCTTCCGTGAGAATATATCACCTCTTTCCCACAAATCACTACGTGTGTCATAAACAGTTAAATAATTCCACACTTTCCTTTCTCTTGAAATGGAAATCAGACTGACTGTCCAGGAGTTATCATCACCGCCTCTGGATCACTCTAATCTTCCTTTAATTTTATTCTTCTTTTCTCATCAAATGACTAGATCTAATAGCATTTTCTAGAGGAGACTGCACTGTTGGCACTATATTTTCAGTATCATTTTCTTTCTTACTTTCATATCCTAATATTTTGTTTGCTCTTTCCACTGCATAATACACAGAGTGTTTTTACTGAGCTGCCTACAATAATGAACAGGTCTTTGTCTTGAGCGGTTAGTTAATTTTCTTCAATAAAGATTATGAATAGCTTAAATTATTACTTCTAACATATGGCACATTGTTTTTGTCATACCTATTTAATTGTGTTATCTAATGACCTAGCTAGCTTTACAAGGAAGTCATTCAGTTCTTATCAAAGCATAACAACATTGAATGTTCTTGAGTTATTCTCAGGTTTTGTGCAGCTATTCTTGAGTATTGAACTGAACTCCTGCTTTCACCCTGTTTTTCAAGCCAATGCAGATCTAGCATTTCACCAGAGCTGGGATGTCCATCCTATCTTGCCAAAATTCCCTTGGACTATTGTCAGTGTATCTCTGGCTGACTATCAATTCCTCTCTCTTCAACACCAGCCCTTCTTCCAGAGTT
Source organism: Ptilonorhynchus violaceus (assembly GCA_013397565.1). Lineage (NCBI taxonomy): Eukaryota > Metazoa > Chordata > Aves > Passeriformes > Ptilonorhynchidae > Ptilonorhynchus > Ptilonorhynchus violaceus. Next base: position 1,110,910 of record VZRJ01004386.1, read on the forward strand.
TATCTCCTTTTGTTCATCTTCCCTGTTACCAGCCCGACAGTTTCAATCCTGGAGTACAGCCCAGGCCTTGTACAGTAGGTGCTGACTAGGCTTCATTATTTCAGCATGAAGTGCTCCGTATTCCAGCTACAGGCCAGGCAATCCTTGTGCATGAAGCTGGATGTGTGTAATAGAAAGACATTCAAATTTTTTGGGAGGTATTTACAGTGAGAATTGCAGCTCTGTTCCTATGTCCCTTTCAACTTCTCATCTGAGTTATTATCACCTCCACCTGAGGTTCATCACACTTATAGTGATAAAAGGTATTAACTGTCACTTCTTCAGAGCAGAAAATCCATAGAAACTGTGTAGCTTAGGTGGAATCTGGTGACCGGTGATTGAACTTGAGGGAATGGCATGAAGCTGTTTCAGGGGAGATTTAGGCTGGATATTAAGAAAAGGTTTTTCTCCCAGTGGGTGGTTGGGCACTGGAATGGGCTCCCCAGGGAAGTGGTCACAGCACCAAGTCTGACAGAGTTCAAGAAACATTTGGACAACACTCTCAGGCACATGGTGTGACTCTTGGTGTGTCCTATGCAGGGCCAGGAGTTGGACTCGATGGTCCTTGCAGGTCTCTTCCAACTCAGAATATTCTATGATTCTATGTATCAGGTAGCAGTTGCTGTGAGGTAGTGAATCACATCCTTCACTGGCTGAAGAACTCTATTTTCTTCTGAACAGCCTTTGGAAAAAGGTGAGATTAATGGTGTTGGTATATTCTGGCATCTTGGTTTTAAAAACAACATAAGCACTAGATGTTGTCTCTGTTGGTACACAAAGGGCAGCAGGGAACGAGGAGATATTATGGAGGGGAAGGAAAGTTCAGCTCCTGCTGGCACGAATGCTTTGGGCAGAAGGGTGCAATTCATCTTCCCCTTCCTCAGGCTTCTGGGAACAGCTGTTACTGGTGCAAGGGGTAGGGCCAGCACCTTCCTGCCTGCTCAGTTCCTTTGTGTCAGAGGTGGTTGATGCTGTGATGACAGCACTGCCTTTGGAAGAGCCTAAGAGTTGTCCATACATAAAAACCAGGCAGAACAAGATATTCCAAAGTAGAGAATGCAGCAGGAGTTAAAGATTTGATACAAAAAATAAAAATCAGAGTTTTTCTAGCTTGTAAATGAAGATCAACACATAGGTAGTTGGAAGTGAAAGTAAGAAAGAAAAAACACCAAAAAACTATTGCTTCAGAGGACATTTCTCTTAAAGTCTTGTACAAGTGGCTCTTTCAGAACTGACCTGGGCATATATCCTTGTGATACTTGGCCACTGGCAAAAACCAAGTCCTGTGCACCCTGACCCCTGGGCAAATGCAATAGCTGATCTCTCAAGCCCTTACGTCTATTGCAGCATTATGAATGCATCTTCTCTGTGTTCTTGATTAGAGATCCAAAACAAGAGAGGCGAACGGGCCCTCGGCAGTTCAAAGTGAAAGGGAGGACTTGCCATCTTCAGGACAGTTGCAAGCTTTTCATCTTCATTCACATTGAGCCATGAAGTGGTATTGTTGGCTGCTCTCAACATGGGCACCCTACCAAACCAAAGAGAAAAACATTTGGTACCTCTCAGTCCAGAACAGTTTTACAGTTCCTGGAGTTTTACATAGCCTGGAGAGAGCTAGGTAGACAGAAATTAAGTGTGGGAAAATGTATGTTAACTGTCAAGACAGGATTCCTTGCAACTGTGTGTTAGGAGGGGGAATTGTTTGTGTTTTATGAGGACAGACACATGTAATGTGCCCAGGTTCCCTTCCCTTGCAGAACCATTTGACCTAGTGAGGAAACACATCACGAAGAAACTGCAGAAGGAAGCTGTTACAATCTGGTTTAAGCACAGAAGAGCGGAGGAAACTAGGTCTCTGTGTATAAACCAGAAGGAACTTAGAAGGTTCAAAATATTCCTAAAAACAAGATAAAACCAAACGAGATTAAATGTTGATGCCAAAAAATGAATTGATATATTTTTATTTAATAGTAAAGGAGGCAAAGAGAAAGAAAAAGAAAAGAAAGAAAGAGATAGAAAAAGAAGTGTGCGTGGGGTGCTGGGGGGACAGGGAGAGAGTGACAGGGATTAGATGGAAACATATCACCCTTCCAGGGGTCCCAACGACGTCTCGTGGCTCCCCTCCACCTGGTCTTCTGGGTGGTGAGGGTCCCCCGCNTCTGCACAGTGGAGGTTGGGCGTTCACTGCCTCTGACCAGAGGCTTTTCCAATACACACCCACAGCCTCTCTTCTGCCCCCACCCTTTGGTGTGAGGGTCTGTGCTGGCCTGGCAGCTGATAGCCCTGGGGCTGCGGTCTCCACCCCAAAGGTGCTAAGCGTGATCCCTCTGGGAATGTATTCTTCTCCCCAGCTCTTACTTATCTTATCTTATCTTCATCAGCGGGCAGTCAGGGCCCCATTCAGGGTTTTTCGTCGTCTTCTCTGCAGCTTTTGTAGAGTTTTGCTATAACACCAAAAGTCCTTCGTGAAAATGTTTAAGCCATAAATTATAACATTTCAGTCTCTGACAGAAGCCAAGGATGACTCCATGACAGTACATGGAGACTAATTAAGGACCTGTCACAGTTGAGACAGAGTAAATGACAGCTCATAACAGACCTGGATACTGATGTTTATTTATGCCTATTTAAGAATTAACAAGACTACACCTTTTAACTGCTTGGTATCTTACACACTCTTGCTTTCCCCACAGCGTTACATCAGGTCTCACCTTCCCTTCTTGGCAGGGACATGGTGGAGGTCTGTCAAGGTGGAAGTTGTCAGTTTACACTGTGCAGCTGCTCTCAGTTGCCTTTCTTGAGCATTACTAGCCACTGTCACTGAGCATCCCCCAACGTTTGTCTCCACACACCTCCTTCATCTCCAGGATCTTTCCCTACTTCCAGTGTTTTTCATCCAGACATGATCTTCGCCTTCTGGTTTCTAGCCCTGAGCCCTAGGTTTTGGTTGCAATCAGCCTCTTCAATGGCGGATCCCTCTCCTATCTTGTTACTAATTGGAGTATTTAGGACATGCCACTATTGTTTAGTCCAGCTGCTATCCAAATGTACAACTAGTCCATAGCTTGTGCTTCAGAGGACAAAAGTTCAGCTTTGGACACGCATGCATACACGAAATTTTCTGCTATCTGACAGTGTTCAGAATTTAAAATGGGTAGTTTTGCCTGCCACCAGCCTCAATACTAGTGACAGAAAGTGAGTGTATACTGCAGATCAAAAAAAAAAAAGTGGAGAAAGGAAGCTGGCAAGGCAAAACAAAGGTATGAGGTGGTGTTTGTTAAAAGTCAGACAGCATCCTTCAAATAACTGGAGTTATGTCCAGTGAGTAAAATCAGAAGATTCATAAACTCTGGCAGGTTAAATGTAAAAATAAAATAAGGCAGGCCAAAAAAATGAATGAGTGGCAGCCTGTAAATGGGGTAAAATCTCATAAATTCTTTTTTAAACACTTCAGGAGCCACAGATTATCACTGCAAAAGACAAGGTAAGGCCATGACAGAAGAAAAGTGTGCTCCTCGGGGACAAACTTAAGGAGGTTTATTTATTTATGGGGGACTTTTAGAGGATCGAACAGACTATAGAAGAAACTATGGAACACAAGAGCAAAATGAACCTTGATACTTCAGGGCAAGTGAACAATATTCACTCAAGGGATCTGCCAGAGCTCACAGATGAAGTAGCTGAAGAGCTGGCTACGGTGTCCAACTCCTCACTTGAAATAGTCTTAGGCTCTGAGGCCTAGAAAGCTGACAGATGTGACACCAATTTTCTGAAAGGGTTCTGGAGGAGATCCAAGGAACTAGCAGAGACCAATTGAGCCCACTATTAGAAGCTGTGGCTTAAAAAAAAAATCAGGAAAGAAAAATAGAATATATGGAGGAAGAGTCACCATGACTTCTGTAAAGAGAAGCTCTACCTCAGAAACCGCCTGAAGTGCTTTGAAGGCCTTGGGATATATATGGATAAGGGAACTTCTATTCACAGGGTATGCTCAGGCTTCTTAAAGGCATCTTCTGGTGGTCTGTCACCAAATTCAGACCTTGTGTGGATGTTGGTTGAAAGATAGTCAGCAGAGGATAGAAATAAATTATGACATCACAAGTTGAATGGGTTCTAGGGTGGACTCCTCAGGTCTATCTGAATAGTAGTCAAAGTAAGACACTGCACTTTTAAAAATAGTCACACTGGAAAAGGGACAGAGAGGCAAACAAAGCGTCCTGGGGCCAATTCCTCAACCCTTTGGTGCATCTCATTTCAATACCATGTGCAAGTCTCAGAACTGATGAAGGAGACTGGGAATGTTTGGAGAAGGGTCAGTGGAACAGCTTCTGTACAATATGTAGCAATATCAGATATGGCTCATCAGCCTGAGAAAGAGGTGCTTGGAGAGAGATCTGACAAAGGTTTGTAAAATCCTGAGAGGCATGGAAAAGATGACTGGCAAATGACAGTTCCTTGCCAACATAAGCGTGAAGGTCATCAGAGATTAGTAGCTGCTGTGTTCCAAAAGGGATAAAGAGGTGCTTTTCTCATAAAATGTAGGTCTCCATGCTGTAGGAGGCTGTGGATGTGAAAGGTTCACACAGGTGCACAACACAAATGTGCAAAGTCATGGAAGAAAAATCCACCTGAAGGTTATTGGGTACAAACACCTCTGGCCCAGGAAGTCACTGAGCTGCAAAATGTGTGGGAGTGTTCAGGGGAAGTATCATGTCCCCAGGTGCTCCTGTGCAGGTATTTGCTGTTGGCCACAGTCACAAACAGCTCCTGGGCAGGTGAGCTGCCAGCCTGGTCTAATACAACTGTACTTCAGTTATGGTTTTATGATTCTCCTATAAGAGTGGAGACCACATGACCCAGAATATCTAGCCTGGATAAAGCATGGGATGCTGCATGGCTGGGAATGGCCTTCCCAGGAACAATGGGAGGGCGAACTAGAGGGCAGCTTGCAAGTCCTTTCTGGTAATAGGTGTTTTAATTAAAAGGCATTGCAATTCAACATGAAGCCTGTGACAGAGGGGAAAAAAAGAAGGAAAAATTACAAACAAACCAGCTTGTACAGTGCTCTCCCCACAGGCTTCCACCAGCTGCTGACAGGGTAGCCAAGCCACAAGGTCAACACTTCTTTCATAAACTCTTGGTTCCAGGATATGATCCATGTACCCCTGACACATGCCCTTACCCTGGCTGAAGTAGGGCCTTTTAAATCTTTGTGAATTGAGTCGTGGTTATTTATGTTTCTATCTTTAGTTACAAAACATAGTGTCACATTTTAACTGTAAAGCCTTTAGCTAATCATTGATAGACTGCTGACTATAAAATAGTGCTGTAGTTATTCAGTCTACAACTTCCTCTTTCAAATTTTAGTGCTTAGATATTCCTTGTCTATTTAAACTGTATTTTCACCCTGTAAAGAGCAGAACCTGTGAGATATACAGATATGATCCCAGGATTTTCTTGCTCTCTAAAAAAGGAACATGTTCTGGTAGTTGTTCATTTCACAAGCTGCCCCTCAGAAATTCAAATTTGAAGAAAAACCTTGGTATTGGCTGGAAAGAAGAAACAAGCTTTGTTACTTCTGTTGTTCCTGTTGCCCCTCCGTTTGGGATTTTAACAGGGCATGTGTCTTTCCTGCATGAACTGATCCACGTTCTCCTGCTCCCCAGCTACAGCTGCAGAGCTGAAGCTGCTATACTGTGCCTGGGGAAAGACAACATTAATTGCAGACCAGTGCTTTTATGTGAATATTAACAATCAGACAGACATATCGGGTCATACATGAAATGATTTATAACCTGAATTCTCAGGTGTGGTGTGTGTGTGACCAAGGGAAAGATCCTGTTAAACTAATCCTACAAAACCCCACTAATAGCCAGGGGTATGTATTACTTTTTAAGAAACCTAATGACAGGAGGTAAGGCAAAAGAACAGACTAACTGAGATGAGTGTTATGAAATTTAACAAACAAAAAATTGCATTCAGGAAATCCAGAACTTTCTCCACCATTCATCTTGCCGACCTTAGGACCAACGAGCCTCCTGCTGCTGCAGCTGCCCAGGAGAGGCAGGACTTGAACTGAACAATCTTCAATATGGCTCTTGCAAGATTGTCTCCTAATATGTGTAGCAACTGCAGTCAAAACAAGGGCAGGGTGTGCATCTCGTGTCTATACAGGTAACAGTCAACCCAGCAGTGATATCCGGTCAGGATATCCTGGTGTCATTCAGCAGGATTCTATAGTGCTGTGTGAGAGTGCCATAGTGAGTTGGAGTGAGGAGAAACGTGGCATTTGCCTCAGAGAAAAGACAAACCTGATCTGGATGTCAAAGCTGCAGCTGTCACCCTGTGGTAGGTGCCAGAGCCTGCAGAGGAGTGCGGGGCTTCCCTGCTGAGCACCTACACTGCTGCGGGTTGGGGTTCCTGATAGCATGACCAAGATTGCAGCCCCAGTGCAGATGAGGCCAAAGTGAGGTGATGCAGCACAAGACATCACTGTGGATCTGCAGACCCTGTAACCCATTCTGACCTCAGAGCTGCTTCTGTTCCATTCTCACTGTCCCCTGAGGGAGCTAGGCAAGTAGTATCTTCCTGGATATCTTCCCTCAGGAATGAGGGGAATGAGAAGGGAGCAGTCTCCTATTTCCTTACCCACAGCAGGCAATGCTTCAGCTCTCCACTCCAAAGTGCCAGTGCAGAGCACCTGCTTTTGCTGTGTCCATCAGAGGGTGAGGTCTTCGAGGGACAGATCTTGGCTCTTCAGTGAGATCATTCCAGCTGCACACCTTATGGGTCTGCAGAGGAGGGCCAGCGAGGATGAGAAAGACAGAAAAAATCCTGCCTTCTCTGTCTCACCCATTATTCAAAAATTGAACACTGTGGCAATACTTTGATATCCTTCCACCAACATCACACAAGCTGAAAAGGTATTGCCAGCCACATCCTGTGTAGTACTACCATGATTTTTCCAGACTCTCTTAGGCTGGCATTGACATAAGCAGTGAGAGGAGGGCATCTCTGTAGCTCTGGGGATTTTAACTTGAGATAGGGGGATCTCAAAAGGAAACAGCAAAAAATGAGACAATTTAGCAAAACTGACAGGAATTAATGAAGTGATTCTGTTCCCTTGTCCCTGTGTTTCCAGGTGAAAAGGATTCATCAAAACAATATTGTCTTTTCTGTCTGTGGGGTGAAGAGGGCTCTGCCTGCCCAGACAAATTGATTTAGTTTTGGTTTCTCTTACATTTTGCTATCCAGAGCTGTATGTTTGGGCACTCACAGGTGAGAGAGGGAGGACTGGGCTTACAAGCTGTCACAGGGAGTAGAACCACAGCAGCAACTATGCTGTTGAGGTTTAGGATCAGCTGACAGCCAGGTGCCCTCAGACTCACCTCATCTTTCCATAGATCAGCTCAGGGAGAAAACTGAAAAGTACATAAACTAGCAACTAACTTTTGAACAAAAATAGGATGTGGATGAATTGTATCACAGTTGCCAGTACCAGCTGTCTTTCATGCTGTAGTCTCTTAGGTCTTCTTGTCAGGCTATCTAGATCATGACTTTTGCGACTGCAGCTGTCCCTGGGATTAGTGATTCCTTAGGATTTTAGCTTTTATATTTCTCATATACTTGTAACCCTGCAATTCTTAGTGTGTAACTCTAAAGCCCTTATAAAAATGTTGGCTACTGCCTTTAGACAAAACAATCCATATTCAGGCCTGGACCTCAAGGACACCTTACTGCCTCAGGCCCAAGGTGTGTAAACAACCATTGGTGAAGGGGGGAGCAAACTTGGGGTGAATTACTTCATTACCTGAAGCTCCAATGGGAAGAGCTGGCCCCAGTATGCTAATAGACCAAACTTATAAAAGTATGGAGAACTCGTAACCGGCCGTCCATCTTGGGTGGTCCATCTTGGGGAGCAGATCTCAGGGGGTCCACCTTAGGGTGAAGCCCCCCCGAGTGAGCTCTGACTGCCCTGGATGTACCTGAAGGCCTTCAAATAAACACCACGGCTTTTAACCTTTTGATCTTTGTCAAGCCTCTCTCTTTTAGGTAGTCCTGATAAGGCATCATTAGGGACATGCAGCATACTGGTTGACAGCCAGCTGAACATGAGCCAGCTGTGCCCAGGTGGCCAAAAAGGCTGATGGCATCCTGGCCTGTATCAGCAACAGTGTGGCCAGCAGGACCAGGGCAGGGATTGTCCCCCTGTACTTGGCACTGGTGAGGCCACACCTTGAGTCCTGTGTCCAGTTCTGGACCTTGCACCGCAGGAAAGACCTTGAGTGTGTCCAGAGAAGGGCAATGGAGCCTGTGAAGGGTCGGGAGCACAAGTCTGATGAGGCACAACTGAGGGAAGGGGGATTGTTCAGCCTGGAGAAAAGCAGGCTTGAGGAGGACCTGATCACTCTCTACAACTACCTGAAAGGAGGTTGTGGCAAGGACGGGGTTTGGTCTTTTCTCACAGGTAACAGGCGACATGATGAGAAGAAATGGTTTTAAGTTGTGCCAGGGAAGGCTTAGATTGCATATTAGATTTCTTCACTGAAAGAGTGGTCAGGCATTGGAATAGGCTGTTCAGGAAAGTGGTGAAATCACCATCCCTGGAAGTGTTCAAAAAATGTGTGGAAATGGCACCTGGGGATATGGTTTAGTGGTGAACACAGCAGTGCTGGGTTAATGGTTAGACTTGATGATCTTGGAGGTATTTTCCAGCCTTAATGATTTTATGATTCTATATGACAGTTTAAGGCATGAGGTGAAAATTACAGGAAAGAACTCTTGAGAATTCTGGGAACAGGCAGAATGTGATTACTTCCAACTATGCAACAAAGAGGCAGGAGCCAAAAAAAGTGGTAAGAATTCTCCAGGTTTGCCATATGGTGAATGAGCTTGATTTGTTGGGTTTTTTTTACTGAAGTGCATTGGACTTGGGTTTTTTCAATCCAGAGTCAAGTTTGAGTTGTTTCTCAAGCTCTTCTGTATCTCAGTGATTGATCATTCAGAGACAAGAGATGTCAACTGAGAGCATTTATGCAATGGTTGCAAGAGCAGGATGAGAGGGATGCATGAGTGACTGAAACACATCAGAGGCTGCTGCCTCTTCCCTGCTCCTAACAAAGAGTTATGTGTTTGCAGAGGTGACTCAGAGGACCAAAGAGAAATGCTAAATGGATGACGGGATAGCATCAGAAAGTATTACAGGTGGATTGGCGACCACCCTGAGGGCCACAATACCTTGTGTTGTCTACAAGGTTTGTACAGGCCCTGTGTGTTCATGTGATAGAAAGCCTCCTACTGCTGTCATTAAAAGATATTAACAGGTTAAGGAAAAGTGATTCTTCCCATTTCTGTCCCCATAGCAGATGTGTGCTGCTGTACGGTTGTAACACGCAGGCATTCATAGTGTCTTTCTGTCTCTCTCTAGGTTCTCAAGCATCTGCGACACTTAAATTTCACCAATAACATGGGGGAGCAAGTGGATTTTGATGAGTTTGGGGACCTTGTAGGAAATTACTCAATAATCAATTGGCATCTCTCTCCGGAGGATGGCTCAGTTGTCTTTGAAGAGGTTGGGCACTACAACGTTTATGCCAAGAAAGGGGAGAGGCTCTTTATCAATGAAAACAAGATCCTGTGGGGTGGATTCTCTAAAGAGGTAAGTGCTTAAATCCTCACAGCAATGTTTCCCAGGTTTCCACCAGCTGAAATTTGAACTAACCCTGCACAGTCCTCATATTATGGCTCCATGTTTCATTAAAAGAGCAATTCGCCTTACATGGTCTCTGCCATAGTCTTTCATACCCTTCTTACACACTTTTGCAAATAAAAGACAGCTGCTCCTCCCCTCCTGTACCTTTGTTGACCCTGGGTATTAGTGGTTTAAATAACGTCTTTTTTTCCTGGCCCAAGCAGATGGAGTAGAATTTTATAGCACTCTTTCAATAGGGATGAGAAATTCATTACCCAAGTCTGATTGTTGACTAAATCAAGTTTTCCTGAGTTCAGTAGTTTTATTGCTGAAAACAGCCATCTCTTTCTCTCCCAATATCTCTGTATCAAGAAGTGTCTCTTCTTGCTCTTACTTATATTCACAACTCTTTCTGCTGGTTTCACCCACCAAGTACCAGAGCTTTCCTCACACCCTTGCCTTATAAACCAAACAGAACAAGCCCTGTCAATCTGCCAGGGTTAACTCGCACATGGTGCTCAAATAGTGGGAGATGCCAGTCCCTGCTACCATTTTTTTGTATTCTCCTTGAGGGTTCTTCTGCAGTCTCAGAAATAGTGATCTCAAGGTGTACTGTTTGATTTTAGCCAGGCCTAAGTCCTTCTCCACTGTCTTGCATATATTAAATCTTTTCAGCATAATTATTGTCATTAGCAGCCAAGCTGTGTCTTACCCACATGATGGAAACATGGTGCAGAGACCTCCAGATAAGTGCCAGATGAACTGTTGTCATAGCTGGCAGCAGCCCAATTCAACCTAGGCAGAAACTCTGATTCCCAGAGGAAATACTGAGCGGGCATATGGTTTGTGGACTGGGAATCGACACAAGGTGTGGAGTGTTGGCTCAGAAACGTCACTGCCAGGCTCTGCTGCAATGTTTAGATGTGTTAAACCTGCACCTGAACAATGAAAAAGGCAATTCACTACCAGGTGATTGTTCATATTGGCTGGCAGATCAGGTAATGCTTCTGCCTTAGCTACACTTGCCCAAAACATTTACACCATCAGTTAAGCCTTTGCTCCAGGTACCCCAGGTTCACTTCTGGTTCCAAATCCAGAACACTCTGAAGGAGGCATGGATTGAGCAGAGCATACTCTGAGCATACTGAGCTCAGGCTTTTCCAAGCCCAGTGGGAATCTCTGAGCACAAACTACAAGTGGAACTTAAAAAACCCTGATATCCTAATCCCTCCTTCTGATTGTTGCAAATGCAACTTATACTTTTTCCAGCAGTTAGGATTTTGTTGTTTTTTACTTAAACTGAGTAATTGTGTTCTCTTGGTCTAAATTTCTGCATCAGTGCAATATTTAACTTCATTCTCTGTCCTAAACTGTTAAAAATTACAGGATGTTGTTGAGTGTAATGCTAGGGCATGTAAATTTTGTGCAGTGGAGGTGTTTGTGATCTTTGTGTCTGCTGCAGCCTTTTTTTTCAGTTTATAGACTTTTAATTTCTTCCAGATAAAAGGCTCTGCTTGAAAAGAGTAACCAGTACTTCACTCACTGTGCCTCTTGTCATCCTCAACAAAAGTTTAAATGTACATGATTTTAACACAGGAAGTTCAGCATTGGGCAGACTTGAAAAAGAATGAGTTAAAGAGTAGGCAAGATAGATAGATTCATTTTGGCAGAACTTGATGAAATTCCCCACAGAATACTTAAGAATTCAGCCAAAGCAATCACAAAAGTACTAGCAATTCATCTTTGAGAAATGTGGAGGATGCATGATGTCTCAAAGGATTAGAGAGTAATTGTAATACCTGTTTTTAAAGCAGTTATAGGAGAGCTAAGGGAATTACACACAATGGAGTTGAGTTTCAGTAACCTAAAAGACTTGATAAAAAAAATATTAAACAGTTCATAAACACTTAGAGGATAATAAACTGATAAGAATAAGCCAACATGTATTTGTCAAGATTAAATCATGCCAAAGCAGTTTAATTTTCCTCCCTGGAAGCTCAATCAGATTTGTAGATAATAGGGAAGCAGTGTGTGACTTCAGCCAGGCCTTTGATTCAACCCTGTTCAAAATCGCTGGTGGCAGCCTAGGGAAAGACAGTCTAGACTGATAAAGTCCTCCTGATGGATGCACTGCCTGCTCAAAGACTGTCCCAAGGAATAGGGACACTGTGTTAACAGCAAACAATGCTTCAAGTGGTGAGCAGCAGGGATTTGCCCTGGATGTGTGTCTGTCCAGTCAATGATGTAATCCTGATCAACATCTTAGGAACAGCATTCCCAAACTGTGCTGCAGCTACACTTCAGAGTGATAGGCAACAGAGACTGCTTTCAGCTGCAGGTGAATACCTGAGCTGAATAGTCATCTCTGCATAGGAGCTGCCATGACTGAGGGCTTGCTTCCCCGCTGTGGCTGTTGTCAGTGCCTGCACACAGGCAACTTCCAAACCATGCCCAGGACTCACTGCTGAAGTGCATCCACACAGGAGGTTCCTGGAGATCAGCAGGTTGGCAGCACTTGGGTAAACTAGCAGCAAACTTTCAAAAAGGTGAATGGAGGCTTCCAAACAGAATAGCCCTTGAGTATGTATGGATCATGGTACTTCACCAACAGTTGAGATTGTAGGTTTAACTCCCCTGAGCTGAGAAAGCCATGTTCTGTGCCAACTCTTTTTCCTTAATTTAGTTGGGAAAAGGTGAGCTCAGCCTCGAGTTATGATTCTGTGTGACAAAGGCCCAGGCTTCCATTTATCATGCTGAAGTTCTTGTGTCAGTGGACTTCAGGCATGCAGTGAGCGTGCCCATGCAACCACTCGCTGCCGGGACATGACAATGCCCAGGTGGGCTCACAGACAGCATAAATGCACAGCCAGCAGGTGACACAGCCCATCATTTGCAGCAGCAGAAGTCTGGAAACCTTTGGATCTATATATAGCTACTGATTTGCTTCTTTAGGTGCTCAGTGTTCTTAAAACAGGGCCCTTTTTTCTTTTCTTTCATATGAGAACTCCTCTTGTTTAGTTAATTTACCTTATTTTTTTTTCTGGGTTGGAGAAAATCTTCAGGAGAACAGGAAGAAGTGGGTTTCAGAAAACTGTTTTAATTCTCATAAATTATTAGAAGACTATGCAATATATGGGATTGCGGGTCAGTAGTCAGGGCCCATCAAGGCTGACTCAAATTCCTACCAGTAGAGATTGATTGTCTTTTCTTTTAACCATCTAATATCTGTTTTGTGATATGTTTATCATGGTCACATACCAGCTTGCAATGCCCACAACACAGTACATATTACAAGGATCTGCTGATCTTCCTTACCATCCCTTGATGTGTTCTTTTAAAGAAATCTCACTGCAGTGGGTTGGGGAAGGACTATTGCAGAATGTGTCTGTTCTGTGGGGGAAAGAAGGGAGCATTTGAGGCTCTTCATCCAGCATGCCAACCAAGCAATAACACCCTTGGAGGAAGCCCAAGATCTTGCTGTAGAAAGGCTCTGCCACCGCTAACCTGCTCGGGCTCTTTTCTTGCAGGTGCCTTTCTCCAACTGCAGCAGGGACTGCCTGCCGGGCACGAGGAAAGGCATCATTGAAGGGGAGCCCACCTGCTGCTTTGAGTGCGTGGACTGCCCTGACGGAGAGTACAGTGATGAGACAGGTAACAACCACACAGCTCCTCTGGGGGTTGTGGAGGATGGTGCCCTCTGGGCATCACCTGCAGTTGTGCTGAAATCACTTCCCTGCAGTGCTGGGCTGGTGGTTGCCTTGCCAGGAGGCTTCACAGAAAGCCTGGAGGGACTTCTGAAGAGCTTACAGGAGTTGAGTCCTGTGGTCCTCAGGTCCTGTCTACTGCTAAGCCTGCTTGTCCCTTCTGCTCTGCATTAGGACAATTAAGGCAGAGAACTTGAAAAACAACTTGCATATAGAAAGCCTCTCGGGCAGCCACAAGCAAACTCTATTGTACTGTAACAGTAGCTTTTGTTCCTCCTGAAACCTGGAGGAAGGAAATATTCCTAATCCTAAATTCTGTAGTTATCTGTCTGCCTCCATCTTTTCCTTATGTCGTCAGGGTTTTATTTCATGCTTTACCAAGAAATAAAATCCGTTACATCCCAGATTTCACAAGCGGAGAGGAATATTTCCCTTTGTGGACTCACCAACCACAGGTTCTGTTGATCACTGGCACTGCAAAAGATCAGAATCTCTGGATCCTACCAAACACCCATGGACATCCTTTTTGTTGGTTTCATTGGGAAGTTGGGTCAAGCCACTCAGGTTCTGCAGTAGAGGGAAAAGGTAACCTCAGTTTTAGAAATGGTTGAAAAATTTTGAATTTCCAACACCACTAGCGCTCCCCCAGCACTGGGTATCCCCAGGGTAACGAAGGCAAGTAAATTCTTTTGGAACATCAGTCCTCTCCACACTGTAGAGCACTTGGGACCTCCTCACACACTCTCCAGTGCACTGGTCCCAGCAAACACTGCAGACCTCGCCCGAGATGGACAATTCAGTAAACCGCTTGCAAAACTGAGCAAGTGTTCTTTGGGAGAATCCAATCTCTGTCCTATCAGATAGGAATGATAATTTTTTAGCATGACCATATAGTACTACAGAATGCTTGGAAGTAGCATTTTCAGATTAATTAGAAGCAATTCTGGTCATGTGTAATAGAGGTCTGGGTGTTTTTCACATGATTTTGGGAGCTAGCTCTGGTGTGGAGGTGAAATATATGGGGCTGAGGTGGTGACTGTCTTCTGAATCTACAGTTTCCTGCTGCAATTTCAGCTGACAGTAATGGTCTTTATTTCCTGTGCTTGCCAGTTTTATAGGCATAGAGAGCAGTTTTACAACCAATATCATCCTGCTGAGGCAGCGATGCTACCAGAGGAAACAATCTGTCCTTTCCCAGCTGTTTGCTCCCACCCTTTGTCTGGGAGCAAGGCTGATACTTGTGCGACCACAGAGCAACTTGGATCAGGTCTCCAGTCTTCCTGAAAACAAGCTCTTGGGAGACTGCGTTTTCAACTAGAACGAGAAGCCGTGTGCCCTCTAGTGCTAACAACACAAAGGAGGGGGCAGGATTGAGCAGTCTTGGGGCAGGAGGCCTTCTTGGTAAAAGGCACAAGAAAAATAAGAATTGTTGGCTGAATAGAGGTACATGAAATGACCTGGTGATGAGACCTTCTGACTGAGCTTTGGCATCTAGTGCCAGGTTTTCAAACAAACAGCTTAGGTGAGTCAAAGTGTCCTTAGGAAAGCAGTATCATATCAGATGATGGATGCTCTCTCCAACCACATCTCAAGAACAAGAGAGCTTGAAAACCTCTGCCCTCGTTAGCTGGGCATTCCTGACTTTCTCATTAGCATCAATCTCTCCTCTGGAAGCTATGGTCAGAGTCTCTGTCTGTGCTCAGGTGCAAAGCTCAGAGGGAGCTTGCTGCTAAAGGAGTTTGTGAACTCACTGCAGCCCCTTGCTATCCTGTTGGTATCCCAAAGGCAGAGGTAAGTTGAGACCTCCAAATCTCTGTTCTCAACCCATTTCCATTGCCATCAAAGGAGTCATGACCCTCCCTGCTGGAGTACAAGACCCATTTGGGCCAAAGCAGAAGAGCAGAAGCAGCAGGTCCTTGCTTTTTGATCAAGCCAACCATTGACATGACGATGCCAGCACAGCAGGCACAACTACTTTCAGGTAGAGGAAGGGGATGGAGGCACCGATTTTCCCTTTGCAAATATTAGTGGGACATTTGCTGTGTGTGGAGAGAGTGATATCATTAAGACATATCTTCCCCTAATGTTCCAACATGAAATGAGAATGTGCTGGGAGTCAAGGGTATTGCCTGCCTTCAGGGAAGAGCAATTTAAACACTAAGACTTGGCTCCGTGGAATATGAAATAGGCTCTCAAAGCATTTAAGGAGGCAAGCACGTTTTTAATTTTCTCTGTAATAGAAAAAGGCAGGATATTCAAATGATGATAAAAGTGTGAGAGGTATGAAGACAGACAGAAGTAGATGGTAAAAATAAGCGAAGAGGGAAAAACAGAGCCTGTGTAACAGCTGATAGCAATCGAAGTTTGCAAGTTTTGCCAATAAATGGGTTACAAAAAACATGAATGCAGGGAAAGGACTTCTTTTAAGCTGGAACTAAGCATACTTTGTGTTTTGCTATATAGCCCATGGGAGGTTGGTTGTTTCAGTGTAAGAAACTGAGCCATCAATATATGACTCTGGAGATCTGCAGACACCTGAATGGAACACTCCATGTATTTAAGATCAAAGCCAGTGAGTAGCTGCCATATATGTCATCTCACATTTCAGGCTCTTATTCTGACAAACCTTCCCTCTCTTTATCCCTTTTTCAGATGCAAGTGCCTGTGACAAGTGCCCTGAGGATTACTGGTCCAATGAGAACCACACATCCTGCATCCCCAAGCAGATAGAGTTTCTGGCCTGGACTGAGCCCTTTGGGATCGCTCTGACTCTCTTTGCTGTGCTTGGAATTTTCCTGACTTCTTTTGTCCTGGGAGTCTTCACCAAATTTCGCAACACACCCATCGTCAAGGCCACAAACCGGGAGCTATCCTACCTCTTGCTCTTTTCCTTGCTATGCTGCTTCTCCAGCTCATTGTTCTTCATTGGCGAGCCCCAGAACTGGACTTGCCGTCTGAGGCAGCCAGCTTTTGGCATCAGCTTTGTCCTCTGCATCTCCTGCATCCTGGTGAAAACCAACCGTGTCCTGCTCGTCTTTGAGGCAAAGATACCCACGAGTCTCCACCGAAAGTGGTGGGGCCTCAACCTCCAGTTCCTCCTGGTCTTCTTGTGCACGTTTGTGCAGATTGTCATCTGTGTGATTTGGCTCTATACAGCCCCGCCATCCAGTTACCGAAACCATGAACTAGAGGATGAGATCATCTTCATCACCTGCCATGAAGGCTCCCTGATGGCCCTCGGCTTCCTCATTGGCTACACCTGCCTACTGGCAGCCATCTGTTTCTTCTTCGCCTTCAAGTCTCGAAAGCTGCCTGAGAATTTTAACGAGGCCAAGTTCATCACCTTCAGCATGTTGATATTCTTCATCGTGTGGATCTCCTTCATCCCTGCTTATGCCAGCACGTACGGCAAGTTCGTCTCTGCTGTGGAGGTGATTGCAATCCTGGCTGCCAGCTTTGGACTTCTGGCCTGCATCTTCTTCAACAAGGTCTACATCATCCTCTTCAAGCCCTCCCGCAACACAATCGAGGAGGTGCGCTGCAGCACAGCTGCCCACGCTTTCAAAGTGGCTGCCAGGGCCACGTTGAGACGGAGCAACGTGTCCCGCAAGCGCTCCAACAGCCTGGGGGGCTCCACCGGCTCCACCCCTTCCTCCTCCATCAGCAGCAAGAGCAACCACGAGGACCCTTTTCCTCTACCAGCCTGCGCCGAGCGGCAGCGCCAGCAGCAGCGCGGGTGCAAGCAAAAAGTCAGCTTTGGGAGTGGCACAGTGACCCTGTCGCTGAGCTTCGAGGAGCCGCAGAAGAACGCCATGGCCAACAGGAATGCCAAGCGCAGGAACTCGCTGGAGGCCCAGAACAGCGACGACAGCCTGATGAGGCACCGGGCCCTGCTGCCCCTGCAGATCAACGAGCCCCTTGGGGCTGAGCCCGGCTTCCAGGCAGCTTCCAGCCCAGAGACCAGCTCACAGGAATCAGTGGTGGGAGACAACAAAGAAGTACCAAGCCCTGAGGGGGAGCCTTCCCTGCCATCGGCTAACTCCCGAAATTTTATAGGCACTGGAGGTGGTTCTGTCACAGAGAACACAGTACATTCCTAACGAAAGAAGATTGTGAAAAGCACACCAGCGCCCAAGAGGAACTTGCTCACCTCTTGCTTCTGAACGGGAAAGGCAACAAAGACACACCCCTGTGACACAGCCCCACCACACCTTAATGTTAGCGCCAGCAGGGTAACACATGTGCCTCCAGAGGAAGGACTGTGTCTGGGGAGCCTTGAACTGAATTTGCATTTGCTTTCTTGAAACCAGGACATCTCAGAAGGACAAGTGAAGATCGTCTCTGGTGGGGCTTAAGCAGAAGTCTGCATGCTGCCTTGCCTCCATAAGCTTTTCCTGCCAGACTGCAACTCAGCTGACTATGGGAGGCACTAGGCAATTCCACTATACCCTGCTTTTACATTTATGTATAATATTCCTCTTTCCCGCTATGTATAATATTCCCTCTTTATCCAGTATATGTGATCTGTAACCATGTGCATCAGGTCTCTCAGCTCTACAAAAGCAAGGTACACGGTTTCACTTCAGGAAAGCACAGTCATGGGGAAAATAAAAAAGCCCCCAACATCCTGCATGCTGTGTACAGCCAAGGGTGTGAACATGTAAAGTATTTAATGTGACAGAGTGCCCTGCTATTTATATTTAGTAATGTCCCAGTCTCTGCTTTCTGCCCAGCAGGAAATATTGGATGATACTCTCCGTAGACTCCATTGCACTAGACCAAGCTACTTAGGTTTCTACTGGTTTCCTCCAGCTGGAGTAGCTTTACTTCCAGCCTGTCTGCTTTGGTGGAGGGGGAGAACAGCTTGTAAATCCCCCCTGGAGAACGCTGGGAGAGCACAATGAGATGTATCCCTGATTGATTATGTTGCTAGTAGTTGTATGCTTAACCAAGTGTTGCTGCTGTACTACCCCACATGGCATACATGGCTAACCCTTTTACACCATAGTCAGTGTTGTGCTTTACCATATTAATCTGCCTCACACCTACATGGAGCATTGCACCAATCCTGATGGTACTGGTGGGCCTGACACACAGTAAATGAAACAAGGAGAAATGGAGGAGCTAGGGACAGAGGAGGAGCTGTGGTAATAGGATCACCGGAGACGGTGAATATTTGATGTATGTGTGCTGGTAGATGACTGGATGAGGAAGACATATAGGCCTGGGCTCTTGGGCACACGCAGAGACAAATGGATAAATTGGGTATGTTTTGGCTCATAGAGGCCACCTACTAGGTTATTTCCCATTTTGAAGAGAGGGCACCTAGCACAAGAATGGTGGCCTGTACTTAAAGAAAAATGGTAAGGACTTCAGCAGAGAGCATAGCAGAACTTCATTATTCTTGTCCCACTCTTCCTAAAATAGAAATAAGTACTCCTGGTTTTCCAAGGCATCATGGAAAGCCTGGTTCTTTTTAATTCATGCTGGAAAAGTTGAAAAGTTATTAGAAGAGAGATTTGTTGCAACCTGAGGAGAGAAAAAGCACCTTTGCACAGCCTGGCAGGAGGAGCTAGGGTTACATTGCAGAATTTATTTCCCTCTTCCCAGATTTCACATGCAAGAACAAGCATCTGTCAGGAAGATGTCTGTACCCTCCCTCATTAAACATGAAGGTAGTCTAGACCACTATGAAAAGGTAGGTGGGCCTGCAGCTCAGTGTGAGCAGAGATAAAAGGACTGTGTATGAATGCATTGGGGAAAACACCACAATTCTCTTGTTACTGTTTTTGCTTGGTTGTTCTTTTGCCAGGGCAGGCAAATAAAACTTACAGGTGACATTACTGCATAAAAACTTTGTTTTGCCACCTCCAGTTGTTTTTGACAAGGAAGAGGAGTTTTGGCTTAGGAGAGCAAAGTGGAAGTCCAGAATCCCAAGAAGTACACTATTCAGACAAGTTATTTTAGCCCTTTTGTTGATCTGTTACATCCCCCTTGGAGTGGCCTCAAATTTTAATTACAAATCCAACTATAACTGTAAGGCTTGCAAATTACAGTATTTCATTAAACCTATGGCACAACTGGTTGAAAAAAAAAAAACAAAACAAAAAAGAAGAGTGAGTTTGAAAACACAAATTCCTCTAGCCACAATTTTGGAAAACACATTCTACCCCCGGACCCAGCAAGAGCTGCTCACTGCTTCTGAAACCCAGCTCCCTGCCCCAGGCTGCTGACTGCGGCCTGTGGGCTCAGTTTAGGGTACAGAAGTGAGACCTGTGGTCTCCTGAGGCTCAATGCATGAACATGGATGGGCACTAGATGGCAGAAAGGGCTGAAAAAAATCACTTTTGTTATGTCCTACACCTCCAAAAATTCCAATAGCCAAGTAGTTTTAGTGCTAGTGAATCATTCCTACTGGGGCATACCCAGCACAGGAGCACCTGAAGTGAAGCTGACAGCACTGAAACATGTAAGAGCTCAAGAATGAAATGAAAATGACACAATTCACAAACCAAAGACTGTGTACAAACACACACAATGTGAACAAACAGAAAGTCACGATTGGGTGCTTTGTTTGGAAAGCAATATTCACTAGTAATGCATTCAGTAGATAATATTGGCATTTGGGTGCTTTTCATTCCTTGGCTGTTTTTCATTCTTTACGTTTAGTTAAAAGGAATTGGTACCCTGGCCCACAATGAGTCTCCAACAGCTGCAATCATTTTTTAGCACTGGCCAACTGTGCTGTATTTACTGGGGAAGCCCCATCCACCCTCCCTACTCTCATACCTGGAGGTCTGAGCCTCCAGCTCTAACACTGTGTGAGAGCTGCTGCTGCAGCTGATAAAAGTGACACACACGCTGGACACAAGGGAAGTTCAGAAAAAACCCATGCATGGAGAAGGTATATGTTCTCATCCTGCCAAGTCCAGGAGAGGAGGAGGCTTGGTCAGGCAGCTGTCCAAAAGCCTGCTGCTGTGTCACACACGACAACACTGATGAACACACTGGGGAATGTTCTTCTGCTGAAAGCATGAGCCTGACAACCTCCACTGACATTTCCTACCAGAAGATGCCCACATGAATGGCTGCCCCATCCCACCCACCATGGCTCAAAAACCCACTGGAAAGCCTGCCCCAGTGTGGGGTTTCCTGAACCATCTGGTAGTGAAGCAACAACAGAGTGTATCAGGTCTGTGCTGGGAGTTTCACTGGGAAAGCCAAACGTGAGAACCATCCCAGTGAAGAGCCTGACCCTTCAACCCCAGTCTCTTCACAAACCCAGCAGAGCTCTGCTTGCCCCAAGCCCCAGCAGAGCATTTACTTATAGATGATACCAGGCGAAAGAAAACCTTCTTCCCCACAGTGTTTCATGCTTCTCACCATGTCCTCCCTGTCACTCCAGGAGCTGTGTTCAGTTTGCAATACCTGTTTCTGTTAAATTTAGGTTATATTGACAACTTTACCAAGAGGTGCTGCAAAGCAGGAGGAGGAAGGTAGGTGGTTGTTGTTGTTGTTCCAAGGAATCTGGACGTTTAAATTGTGGGGAAATTTAGCTGAAGACCTGAACATTCAGCCTGAAATCTTCTCAGGGGATTTCTCAGAGGCTGGATAATTCAGCACCGCCCTCAGCTCGCTGGCTGAGGAGTGGCAAAATCAACCTGGGAGAGGGAATGATGAACACGGTGAACGAGGGAGTCCTGGAGAAGGAATTTTCCATGCGGCTACAGCGAACATGCCGCTGCTGGAAAAGGGGACACACGGGAAAAGGAAAAGGCGGCGGCTGAGGGCAGCCCTGTCCTCGCGCGGGGCTGTCACGGAGGCGCCGCTCGCTGAGGAGCGGCTGCAGCCCTTCTGTCCAGGGCGCAGAATAAATTCTGCCCGCAGCTTTCACTGCGAGTGCTGCTTTGGGCTATTTCTGTCTTCAATCGGCTGCCGGACCGCGATGCTCCCGTCAAGCCCGGGGAGCGCTGGTCCCACTCCTTCCCGCCGCCGCCTCGGCCGCCGAACCCCCGCCCCTGGGCCGAGCCCCGGGTGTGGCTCCGCCCCTGGCACCGCCCGAGGGGCAGGATCGGCCCCGAGCGGAGCGGAAAGAGCGGAGTGGTGCCACCATGTTGTGCGGCGGTGTTTCGGGGGCCCGGCCCGCCACGGAGGAGACGCAGCAGATCGCGGAGGAGGTGAGGGGCCGGGGCGGGCCGCGGGAGGGACCCGCGGGCGCGGGAGAGGCCCGTGCAGGGCCTGTGGGGGGGGTTTAGGCTGTGCTCGGCCATTGCTCTGTGCGGCCGAGCGCCGAGACAGCGCCCAACGCCCCCCAGGGTAAAAAGCGGAAGGAATTGGGAATGCACGGAGCAGCCACCGGCTCCTGGAGCCCTCCTTCGCTGTGCCTGCCTGGCGTGGCTCAGTTGACCCGGAGGGACCGTGGCCAGCGCTGGGTGCGCGGGCAGAGCTGGGATGGAGCCAGGGCCGGCCCCGGCCCCGCCCGGCAGGGCGGCGGACATGCTGCGACCCCCGGGAACCCGTGCACGGCCCGGCCCCGCCAGGGCCACTGAGCTCTGGGAACGAGCTCCAGTGCTTCTGACAAAGTCTGAACTTTGTGCGCACATTGGGGTTTGTTTTTTGGTTTGTTTGAGGGTTTGGTTTGGGTTTGTTGTTTGGTTGGTGTTGGGATTTTTGGGGTTGTTTTTTTTTGAGGGGGCGGAACGGGGAATAAGCAAGAAAACTTCTTCGCTGCTTCCGCTTTTTCCCGACACAGAAATCAGCTCCAGCCACTGCCAGCTCCAAATCCTGATACTATTTACAGTAGCTTAGGTTACTGTAAGCTCGTGTTATTGGAGCACAATTGGAGCACATGCTTTTACCCTAAAAATGCCACTGTACCCCTAAGGTCTGTCAAAGCACATGTTCTTCTTTTTGTCATGGAAACTCAAGTTCCTTCTGCTTTTTGGCTTTGTCGGCTCGGATGTGGTAAGCCGATGAGGAAAGATGAAGGACGAGCTCCAGCTTCTGATGCTCTTTGTCATTGCCCGGGTTTGTTCCCCAGGCTGCAGCACTCACTGAAATTAACATTTAGCTTGTACAAGCTGATGATTTTGCATTTTAAAAAGAGGGAGAGATGTGCATCTCCTAAGCACCAGCCTGAGTTTGCAGTAATAAGTACATTATGACAATTGCTGATAGAGTCACAAATCTTGCTTTGACCTGAAAAGGCCTATGTGTCATGTTAAAGGTAATGCAGATACGCAGTTAACATTGCACATGGTCTTAAAATTAGGTTTGAAATCCTGACTTTGCATTGTGTGGCAGACTGCAGTGGTTTGGTGAGCCAAAATTAAAGAGTATGAAAACAAAACCCCGCTGGATTCAGAAGTGAACAGAATTAACTAAAAATCTCATATTTTCATTTAAATCACAAAAATACTTCAACGTTTGTGCAGCTTGTTTTGACTGCTGGTTTAAATTACTTTATTTAATGAAATAGAGGTGGGAAAACGCAAACTTGAAACTTCCCCATGCAGTCATATCCTCATCTGGACACTGCTGGAGAAAGCATTAGTTTTGTTAAATGAAGGTAGACTTCTGCAATCACTTTGTTTTCTTAAAGTCAAATCTTTGTGGAGGTTTATTAGAGCCTGCCAGTTGCCATAAACATATTCCCTGTTCCTGCTTTTCCAGTTCTTGCCTTCATTGTACTGTTGCATAAGAATCCTTAGTGTCAACAAATGTTCACTTTTGTGAGCCTGGTAGGTGCTGCTGGCCCAGAGCAGGGGGAGTGTGACACAGAGCAGGACAGCTTCCTTCAGTGTGTCTGGCTTAGGAATCCCTCAGGAACCGCCTCCTCATGGCAAGGATTTCCATCCAGGCCTGTTCAGCTTTGGCTTCTCACTGGTAACTGTGGCAGAGGTTATTCAGAGTGATTTTGAACCATGTGGGAGTAAGGAAACAGGCCATGCAGGGCAGGGAGGACCCTTCAGGGCATGATCATTTTCAGCCCTGGCACTGAATCCGGGATTGTTTGGGTCGGGAGGGACTGCACCTCCTGCCTGAGCGCAGGGCCAGCATCCTCAGGCTGCTCACAGCTTTGTCCTGTGAGGACTTGAAAACTTCCAAGGATGGAAACTCCACAGCTTTTCTGAACGCTCCTGTACTGCAGGAGCGTCCTCAGGGCAAATGTTTTTCCTTATATCCAGTCTGAACCTCCAGATTCAGTTTATGACCATTGTGTCTCATTCTTCTGCCATCCCCCGACTGGAAAGATCCTGGCTTCTTGTAGGTTCTGGAAAGTTTTCCTCAAAACCTTCTCTTCCCTGGGCTGAGCAAGCTCCTTTTCTTCCTCTCCTCAGAGCATGAGTTCTCCAGCCACAATGGAGTGCTCTTGGCAGCCCTTCACTGAGCTCACTACTGAGTTTATTGGTGTCTGTTTTGTAGTGGGGGCCCAAAACTAGACACAGTATTCCACATTTTCTAACAAGTGCCAAGTAAAAGGCAATAATCACTTGCCTCTCTCGTGGCTAGGCTCCTGCTGATGCAGCCCAGTGTACCATTAACTTTGTTACCACCGGGACACAGCACTGGCTCCTGTCCTCCAGGACCCCCAGATCCAGACTGAGATCAAGAACTGGCAGGGGGAGCTGATACCAGGTCTTTGGGAGACTCTTTCTGTCTCGGATCTCTCTCTCGGTACTGACTGAGGATGCTCCTTTGTCACATGCTGTGGTGAGTCACTGCCAGGGTAACACCCTGACAAGTTTGCAGCTGCAGGACTCTGAGCTGTCTGCACCCAGAGCCCAGGGTTCAGCTCGCAGATGGAAATCCAAAATATGCTGAGCTGTGGTGATTTAGAGACCTCAGAACCAACATCACACAGTGCCTAGGATTGCTAAAGGAGCACAGGACAGGGTAGGGCCAGTGGGATACTTATGTCTGTCCTACTGCTTAAAATTTGTGAAAGTAGCTCCAGTGATGAAAACTGAATCCACTTGTTCCATCCTCTGACTCAGGAGAAGGGGAGGAGGTCGGACTGAATCATAGTGCTTCCTGGGGCTGTGCCCTTCATTGCATCTGAGAATGCAGCTTTGATTTCCATATGGCAAAAAGCAAATAGAAAAGTGTCCAAGCATCATTATCTTGCTTTTGACATATTGTCCATAGCCTGGAGGAAGTGTAGATGTATGGCCTGAGAGAAGATGAGAAGTATGGACATGGCTGCCAGGGACAGGATGGTCACTGAAAAACACCAGAGTTTTGGGTGCTGGAGAGGTGGGAGAACATACCGTGTTGCAGGAATTGTTTCTGTTCCTACTTCACCTAGAGCACCTTAGCAGTGACAAGTTGGCCCTTGTTTTTCCCCAGGGAAGCATGTGAGATTTAGGCAGGAGAGCAGATGTATCTGTTGGCCTTGAAATTAGGAAGTAGGGGAAGTACACTATAAAGCAGGAAAATCTACTCATTCCTGGTACTACTGCCCTGGGAGTGGATGGAGGGCTACACAACGATAGGTAGGTGCAGGAGGTGTATACAGCCTGGAGCAAGGAAAGACATGGAAACAAGGACTCCAAGACTGACTCATCTTGCCCTGGAAAACAAAGGCTGAAGTGTTCTGCTTTCCTGAATTTCCAAGAATTTTCCATATAGCCACGATGTTCTAGAGGGCCAAGCGCTGGAGAGAAGAGCTGCATCTCCTGACTTCATGGCTCCCTCTAGGGGATTGGAGAGGTTATTTTGACTTCTTGAGCACTGATTTGTGTTTTGAAAACACAGATTCCAGCAGACGTGCTGGAGGAACTGTCATGTAAGTCTTGTCCAGACTTGGTGTCAACCTGTGGTGACTGACTCACACCACAGTGTCAGCTTTGTCAGCTCTCCAGATTCCTGGTCCTGCTTTAACACAAAACTTACTATGATTCATTTTGATCTTTTAGTGTCTTGGAAAAGCAGGAACTCTGTGTCTGGGAATTCAACAGCAGTGGCCTGTAAGCCTTAAGTCCTAAATACTTGAATCAATCTTAAATAACCTCTTGTCTCCTTAAGGTAAAAGCTCAGCTAGAAGAAAAAGAAGGGAAAACCTTTGATGTCTTCACTGCAGTGGAGTTTAAAACTCAATTGGTTGCTGGAACAAACTACTTCATCAAGGTAGACGGTGCTGGGTTGTTTTTTTAATATTAACGGGCATAATCTTTGTAGTGGTGGGGTATTTTCTTCCTTCACTAGGGGACACAGCTTATGATTTGGTCTTAATAACCATAAAAATTGTGCATTTAAAAAAACCCCAAATATCCACCTCCCAGCTCCTCTCCTTGTCTGTTAAATTGGGAAATACTCTTTTCTCCTTTTTCATGGAAGATTAGGTGGTATCTCGACAAAGTCATGGCTCCTAGTCTGGTTTAAAACAAGCCCACACCTTGTGAGGGGATGGTTTTTCTTGCTGCCTGTCTGCTTCTCCATCCTCAAACCACCCCAGCCTCTGTCAGCCCTCCTGCTGCAGGCTGCTCTCACTGCAGGGATCTGACTGGGTTTGGTGCTTTGCAGGTCCATGTTGGGAATGATGAGTTCCTGCACCTGCGGGTGTTCAAGAGCCTCCCCCATGAGAATGAGCAGCTGAGCCTCCACAGTTACCAGGGCAGCAAGACAAAGCACGATGAACTGGCTTATTTCTAGCAGCCTTCTCTGGTGCGTTTCTTTAACGTTTCTTACATGCATTTCCTACAGGATGCAAAATGTGGATTCCTGTGCTTACAAAGGTGGAAAAAAGTGTCCTTTTTTTAACATAATGGTGGAAAAAATCAGTTTCTTTTATGCCATTCCCTTCCTGTGCAATGTCTGAATTTGAGAGACACATGGCTCTCCTATTACCTGCACTAATGTAAACTCAACTTTCGTTGCAACTTAATTTAGACTTTAGTGCAACTTAACCGGAATACTGTGGCTGAGTCCTGTTTGTGGACTTCCTTGGTCTGTAAATTGGGAGTGACACTGGCACTCACATATTTGCAGCAAGGAACAAGAGGAAAGGCTCAGTCTTTTCTGTGCTGTTTTTCAGCTGTGAATTTATGTGTAGATTTAAATTTTACTTTGTACTTTATGGGCAAAGGCCTGATGAGAGAAGTGAGCTGATGCAATTTTGCAAGGAAGAAAAAGAGGATTACAGTACTTTGAAGTAACATTCCCTTGGTAATCATGTTCATCCTCTCGCAGCAGTAGCATATAATGTCCCACAGAGGGTGTGTGAGTCTAAAGTACCAAAGCAGCTTGCTTATGTTCTCAGTCCTATGGAAAAGTCCTGGAAAGGAACTTCAGCTGGACAAGCATTTCTGCATTAATAACAATAAACATTTCTTTTGACTTGAGATGGCCCATTTGACTGGTGCTTCAGTGTTCTCTTCACTGGGTTTCACTGTTGGTTATTTTCTTGTTCAGCTTTTTTTCCTTAAGTGTTTTTTATATTCTGGATAACCTTATGTTTATTCTCAGTCTTAATTAGAAATACTTTATTTTAATCTTATGATAGACATGAAGGAGAACAAGAAGGGCCTCTGCAGGTCTACCAGCAGTAAAAGAAAAATAAATACAATAGCTTTTGAAACTTATTTTATTTACTGTCATAGGCAGAACCCCTGTATGACTTGCAGAGGGGAGGCACTGCTCCTCATCATCTCTCAGAAGTAGGTCAGAGGATCATCTCTGGTTTTGCCAGTCTGAAAACTGACAAGGCTGGGACCTTGGTTCTCCTGAGGAAGACTCTGAAACACCTTTAAGTGGACATATTCAGCATCAGAAACTTGGACCTAGAAGCCAAAAGAGCAGGGAAGTGAGGATCATGGGTTCAAAGCAGGTTCAAACAAAAGGATGATCTTTACATTCTTGACAGAACATCTTTGCTCAGGAGCCTAATTTTAGGTGTACCTTCTTTTTTCCTTCAACAGCTGTTACCCAAGTCCAGATAGTAACTGGTGGCAGAAACTGTCTACACCTGTAGAAAACTGTATCAAAAACCTTCAGACTCAGGTGAAGGGAAAATGAGCAGAACTGCCTGGGTGTGGAAGCACCAGAAGGTGCAACAGGAGAAAGGTTTTGATGGTGTCCTATTTCCGTCACCAGGATGCCAGCACATCAGCTCACAGCTGCCTGGCACACTCATAGGAGACAAGAGACAATGAGGAACCCTTCCTGACTCAGGGGTGGGACAAGATGCAGACAGTATCAGCTCCTACAGGGTACAGAAAGATTTAATACAGAAAGACCAGGAAAATACTTTTTGAAAGAAATTCACCTTTCCCCCTAGAAAGTCCTCACATAAAGACACATAGGAAGCTGTATAATTTCATTCTTACAGAGCCAAGCACAACATGCATCAAACTCATAGCAACAATGGAAAGTTTAATGCCTCAGGCTCCAAGAGATTTTTACGTGCTTTCTGGTGGTTGCAATGTGGCACCATATTCTTGGTCTGGGTTGCATCTCAGCTGTAAGTGTGCTGGTAAAACATTAGTGAGGTGGAAAATTCATAAATATAAAAGAATGAATCTTGTGACAGAGGTCATTCCAGCTAATGCTAAAATGAATAACTGTTTCTTATCAGTGGCAAAATTGGGAAAGAAGAGACAAATCATCTTTTTTCAGAGTTACAAATGGATTTCTGCCAAGTTCAGTAACACATCAATCTTCATTTCTGAGTAGTTTGGTCATGAGGCTCAGCAGGGACAGCAGACAAGCATTGCCTAGGTCAGCAGTAAGATGGCACTAAGTGTAAGAATGCAACTGGGCCTGACTTCTGGCTGTACCTGTGAATTGTTACTCTTCGTTACTCAGAGCTTTGTCCACAAAGTGAAAGCACATCTCACAGGAGCAAGGGAAGGAAAAGCATCATTCATGTAGGTAAGACTCTGACTAGCCACATAATAGGAAGTCTGTCAGTACAATCCCCTGGTGCCCACAGAGCACAAGTAACTGTTGAGAGTTATTTTAAGGAAGCACTTGGGAAAGAAGGTTTGGCAGCATCTGTCCTTCCTGGATCAACTAAACATGAGAAGCATGGAGCTAATCCTCATAATGTCTCTCTGCAGAATTATTCTCCACCAAATATTATGGGGCAATTTCTTTACTAAAAAGATTCTGACCCTTATCAAGGGAGTGTATCCCAGCAGGCCCATCCACACACGTGGAGTTTCGGATACACCAGTCACATGACATGTCTGCTCTGCTCCAGAAGGCCAGCCTGCTGCTCAGCAGTGCTTGCTGGCCTTCAGATGCAACACATGCCCAGCCATTTCTTCTGTGCTACTTCACAGAAAGCTGCTCACATCCGAGGGTCGGAGTTTCCATTAGAACGTGAATGGTGCTGTCAGAGGGCTCCAAATTAAGCAGTGCCCGTTTTTCCTCCGCAGCAGAGATAGAGGTTTTGA
This sequence comes from Ptilonorhynchus violaceus, assembly GCA_013397565.1. Classification (NCBI taxonomy): domain Eukaryota; kingdom Metazoa; phylum Chordata; class Aves; order Passeriformes; family Ptilonorhynchidae; genus Ptilonorhynchus; species Ptilonorhynchus violaceus. The sequence continues at coordinate 1,139,742 of VZRJ01004386.1, forward strand.
AAATACAGAAAGAACCAGCAGGCAAGGCTGTACCTCTGCAGCGCCTGACACAGAACCAAAACATCAACACAGCTGCTTGCATGCAGAACTAGTCAGCAGAGATGCTAGCACTGCATTACACAATTGACTCTACCTCTGCATCAGTTCATCAAGCTGACTTGAAATTCATCCCAGCAAACACAACTGAAGGACACAGACATTAATTTGCCTTGAAAGGAAAAAGGAGAGCCGAGTTCCAACTTGTTTAAATCATTTAAGTTGGTAAGGCATTCCATAGTCTTTGAGGGAGATGATCCCAAGGTTACCATTCACATCTGAATAAGCACAGGGCATGTTTTGTAAATTTGTATATTCCTGTTTAGAGTAGTGCCAAAGAGAGGAATTTTACAAGCATTTGGAGACAGTCCCCGCTTCTGGTACTCACATCAGACAGTTTCCTACATTTGCTTCTCTTTCTAGCTATAAGCCACTCTGCAAGCCACCTATATCGTTTAAATCCAAAACACTCCCTCCTATAATATATACAAACCTTAATAAAGTAGATTGTCCCAGCAACCACTTGAGTCTTATATACTATGGCTGTAAAGACGCCACAGTTCCTGTTGGCCTGGCTTTCAAATTGTGGCTTCACCTGTAAAAAAAAAGGGAAAATATGATGGGCAGCTCCATATTTAGGGGTTTCTTTCACATATATCACTCCAATTTTCATCCTTTCAAACATACTCCCTTAAAGTCTGCAAACAGACTGAGGGTGCCATCAATCTCCTCATTCAGATCATCAATAAAGATATTAAACAGGGCTGGCCCCACTACTGAGCTCTAGGGAACCCCACTGGTGACCAGCTGGATGTAACTCCATTCACCACCACTCCCTGGGCCCAGCCATGCAGAAAGTTTTTTCCCCCAGTCAACAGTGCACCTGTCCAGGCCACGGGCTGCCAGCTTCTCCAGGAGAATGATGTAGGAATTGGTGTCAAAGGCTTTACTAAGATCCAGGGAGACAATATCCTTTCCCTCATCCACTAGGCAGGTCACCCTGTCATGGAAGGAGATCAGGTTGGTCAAGCAGGACCTGCCTTTCATGAATCCATTCTGGCTGGGCCTGATCCCCGGTTGTCCTGCATGCTGTGTGATGGCACTCAGGATGAGCTGTTCCATGACCTTCCCCAGCACTGAGGTCAGCCTGACAGGTCTGTAGTTCCCTGGGTTCTCCTTCCTGCCATTCTTGTAGGTGTTCCTGTAGATGGGTGTCCCATTGGCAAACCTCCAGTTGTGTGACCTCCCCAGTTTGCCAGGACTGCTGGTAAATCACGGACAGTGGCTTGGAGAGCTCTTCCAGGAGCTCCCTCAGTACCCTCAGGCAGATTCCAACTGGCCCCGTAGATTTACACTTGTTTAAGTGGAGAAGCAGGTCACTAAGTGTTTCCTGCTGGATTGTGGGAGCTTCATTCTGCTCCTTGTCTCTGTCTTCCAGCTCAGGGAGCTGGTACCCTGAGGACAACTTGTCTGACTATTACTGATTGAGGCAAAGAAGGCATTAAGTACTGTAGGCATTAAGTTGCCTGCACCATCTTCAAAACCTCATAAACTGTATTTTTTATCCTGAGTTCCAGTCAAAACTCTCTGTTCAGCCAGTCCAGTCTTCTTCCCCACCACCTCGTCTTTTGGCACATGGGGACTCTCTGCTCTTGCACCTTTAGGATTTCCTTCTTGAAGAATGTCCAGCCTTCCTGGATCTCTTTGCCCTTCAGGACTGACTCCCAAGGGACTCTCTCAACCAGTCTCCTAAACAGGCCAAGGTCTGCCCTCCGGAAGTCCAAGGCAGCAGTTTTGCTGACCCCCATCCTTACTTCTCCAAGAAAAACTCCATCATTTTACAATCACTATGGGACCAGCACACAGAAAGCACAGACAATCCTTTCTAGGCTGGGTGACACGGTGCCTCCCTGCACATGACACTCTCACCAATGACCGGCTGCATTCCAGGATTGGGGCAGAGGAGCAGTGTCAGTGTCAGCCTGCTCAGGCTGCCCTGGGCGGGGCCAGCAGCACCCCAGCGCTTCTCCCCACCCACCTGTTTGCAGGAACACAGAATTAATTTACTTTCTCAGCACATGCACCGGCAGTGGCTGGCTGCCACTCCCATGACATTCCTTTCTAGCGGGAAGGCCACAGAAAACACCCAGGGAATATCCAGATCGTTTCTGGAGAGTCAGAAATTATCATCCTATTCAGGTTCCTCATGATCTCTTACTCTGCTCTTCTGCCAAGCAGCTTCCACAGAGTTTCTATCCCCAGGAACCCAGCTATACTTTCAACTCAGGAGCTGCTAACTCTGGCAACCCAGGGAAACTTTAATTCCCAACACCCTTCCATCTGGCTGGGTCAGGGGACTTCTAGAATGCTCCTAAGTGGCAACTTTTGGTACATCATATTCCTCTCTCAGAACAAAACAAAGCCACTTCTCTCCTGTCTTGCTCTCTCTCCCCCAACCTCTGGCAGCTACATCCCCCATTTGTTATTTGCAGACAGAGCCTTCAGTAAAATCAGGCGGGCAAACGGCTCCTTAGTCCTCAGGTGAAAAAATATAACATTCCTAAGCTCTTATTTAGCAGCACCCTAAACCCAAAACATTGCTCAGTTTTGGGCAACAGCTGTAAAACAAGAAGAGTGAATAAATAACATTCCCTAGCTCACTAATATGATGGTTAGAGACAAGGCACAGGTATAAGTAAATACATAATCCCAAGAGCAGACAGACCTTGAGCATCCCAAGCTCTGCAGACACTCCTCACAACTTCACTCAAATCATAGGAATTGCTTCTCTGCTTAGCAGAGCATAAAATCCCCCAGAATTGCTTCATGAAAGGGTGACACATGCTGGAAGCAGAGCAGGATTTCCCCAACATAAGGTTTCCATAAGAATATTTTCTTTAGAGAACTATAGCAAAGCCTCTGCAATGAGGGAAAAGACCAGGAAGAGTTCTCTCTTCTGCTGTCAGCATAAAGCAGGGTGTGACTGACCACAGATTTGCAAATAAACTGACTTTATCTCAACACAAAGGGGACCACAGGGCGTTTTTGATAAATAGCTCTGTCAGTCAAGGGGATCATGTGGTGGTGGAACTCCACAATTTCAATGAAAGTGAACACCACCCTGAGTTAGCCAGACCAGCATGGGGGAAGTGAACACACGGTTCTGCCCAACACTGAGTATAAAAACTAAACAGTGAACAAAAGAATTTCGAAGGAAACAGCTGGCTAGAGCTGACTTCAACCCACATACCCCTTCCCAGTGACTGAGGATGCCCAGTGTTGTGGCACAGCGCATGTTGTACAGACGAGGAGTGCAGAGCACACTGGTGTCCTCAGGAACTGGGATTGCAGTCGCTACATTTTGCTAAGAGTAACTTAGATCTGTATGAAGTTACCGGTATATTTGTATCACTGCTAAATCTGTAGCTTTAAATCAGTAAACTGGAGTTAAACATTATCTCCTCCACCTGTGGACTATTTAAAAGAACCCTGTCAGAGTACTGGGCTGCCTGGTCTCAGCTTGCCAGATCTCAGGAGATGTGGAAGGATGCTGGTGCAAACTCTGCCCTCGGTGGCACAGCAAAGGAGAGAGAGAGAGAGCGGGGAGCCCTGCACATGGGCCACAGGGAGTGGGCAGCAGTATTGGCCACCATGTTCAGCCCCACTACTTCCTATTTTTGTTTCCTCAAAGAGAACCTAAGCACAGTTGCCAAAGGGAGAAGAGCTCATCTTTCACAGCCAGAAGGGTGAAGAGGATCAGGTGGGTGGGTGGGAACTTAACATGGGAGAGACAGGAGTTTTCCCATGCCATGTTGTTTCCCTTTCATTCCTTAGGATGCACTCTATACTGCACTGCAGAGCATTAGAGGATCTGCAGAGGTGCTGCTCCCACAGCTGCTCCAGGACAGGACCACTGCCTGTAACCAATCACTTGGCAACTGGACTTACTCACTGGTCTGCCTTTTGCCAAGATCACCTTGCCCCACCAGCAGCCCCTGCATCACAGCTGTGGCTCTAGAAGACACTTAATGGCAGCAGAGAACACTCCATTTAAGAACAGCTTTGTCCTGAATTTTTTAGTGCATGTGGTTTGTCCTATCCAGTCCTTCATTAAGGAATGAATTCTACCAGGTACCTTTTCCCTTCAAGTATGCCACCTCTCATTTCAAACAGGCGACCTCAGTGCTGGCATAGCACCACCCAAGGTGGGCTTTGAACTACACACGGTCATTGACTGAAGGCAGCCAGTACCGAGCCTGGCCATGGACAGGGAGGAGACAGAGAAGTGCTTTGTCTCTGTCTTACCACTGCGCTGCCTACACAGAATGCTGAGAAAACATTTACTGCCAATCAAGAGGATTCCCAGTTTTGGTATTCTTCAGTTTAATGCCTGGCTCAGTCTCACCACCTGGTCTCCCAGGCTTTACACAAGCTTCAGGAATGGCCTCTTTACACACAAAAGACTTAATCTATAGACCAGGTGCAACTCACCTGGTCAGCAATCTTCTGAACTTCTGAAGTAGCAGGCTTGCTGTCAGATAAGCCGCCAGGCATCATAGTGGCAGGGGACTTCTCTGAAATGACAGGTGGTTCTGAAGAGGGAAGTTCAGTGCAGGCTGAGCAGAGTGCCCAGGCATCCCACATATATACATACACATGTGTCATGGAATCATGTGACCTGCAACACATGGAGCCTACCATTATTGAACTGGAGAAGGAGACAAACAGGGAAAAGAGGGGAGAAAAAGCAATGTAAAGCACTGGCAATATTAATAATAAATGTAAAAAGCACTTTAAGAAGTGTTTATAGTCTTCATGTCAAAAAGACAAGCAAACATCAGCCTCCAGCCACCCACATGTTAAGAGAGTTGGTTTGGGCTGCAACTGGAACCTCTTGCCGCTCCACCCATGTGCAGATGACTAGGCTGAGCTCTTGGGAAACAAATCAAAGCCACACCCAGTATTTCCCAACACCTCTCCTGATCAGAAGCAAGGATGCAGAATTTCCTTTAGTGCAGATTCTGGTCAAATTCAAATTGTATTGTCTCAAATCCTTCTAAGTGGGGAAAGAGGAGCAGATGGCATCTTACATTCAGTGACTTGACTTCCCTCTGCCTGATCAGAAAGCTGCCAAGGTAAACACCAGCACCAGAAGTAGAAAAAAAATTCAATCCCAGGTTCAGGTAAGTACTGCACATAAGGTATTTCCACTTCTTTCCCATCAAACCGAGAACTGCATTCAGGCAATCGTAACAGCAACTGAATATGCAACAAATATTTACTTTTTAACTCTAGAGCCAATTTTCTGGAAGACGAAGTACAGTCCTCATCACTAGAGGAGCAGCGTGTAGACAACAGCTGTCCTCATTTCAAGGTATGCTGCTGAAACACGTAACGTGAGAATATAGTCAGAAGTATTCATTCTGCAGTTACGTTAACACATGGCACAGTCACATTCATGAATGTCAATCTACAGAGCTCAAAACCTACTGAGGGAAGGCTGACAACTGCTAGCAGCCCTCCCTGGTAAGGGAGAAGTGACACTTCAAGATCACCGGAAAAATTACTCCCCGTCAGTATTCCTGCCATCCCACTTGCCAGTAAATGCAAGGAATGTTGTTCCAGAGCTCGGACCAGAGAAACAGCAACAGACCAGACAATTTTTAGTCTCTAGGGGTGGGTACATGCAAGCAGGTGAAATGAGAATACGTGCTGCACACAGGCAATGGCCATTTCTGCTGGGATCAGCAGTAGGGAGTTTGCTAGAAACAGGCATTTCTGTGGTTTTATGGCCACAGCAAGAGGTCTGTGTAGCACAGACTTATCTGTATCCCACCCATTCTACTGACCCTCCTCACAGATAACAAGTGATGCAACAAACTAAAAAAGGACTTCAGATCTGACTTCAAGGCCTGGTTTTGGTGTAAAGCCCCTGAGATTGAGAAACTGGGGCGGTAGGGCCCTACACTCAATAGTACTATGGATGAATATTACAGCATGTTACTGAAAAAGATATTGCAGAATTTCCCAAACTTGAGCAGCAGTGCTATGGGAGTGCATGAAAAGCACTTGAGGAAGAAGAGTTGTACTGAGACAACATTCTTGTGAGCAGAGAAAAATCCTCTCAGTTCTCAGGAATAAAGGGAGTGGCAGCTGTTAGAACTGGAATTGTGCCACTTCCGCCAACTTCTCCTCTCCAGATGAGGAGTTCTGCAGAGCCCTATCTGTGGAGCTGATGACAATTCAAACCTTTTTTTGCACAAGACCCTGCTGATTCACTCAAATGCTGATCATGTTCCACCACTTGTGCCTTACTCACACAGCAGGACAGATGAGCTAAGTACCGGAAGCACCAGCTCACCTTACCGAGGCCAGAAGTCAGGGCACATGTCCAACAACCACACAGCACCAGTGCTAAACTAGGATATTCTATAAACCTATCCACTCACCAGGATACAGATCCAGCTCATTTCCTTGGGAAGGGATGCTAAGATCCCCAGGACAGCACTACACTTCCAGAGAACACTTGATTCTGATTCACAAGAAATACACTGAGCACAAAGTCTAGGAGGGTGAATTTATCATCTTGGAAAGACTCCAGGTGTGAAACTAAAGATGTTAATGTGGTGTGGAAATCATTCACTGGACTCCATATTTCTGGGTTGGCTGCGTTTTGACTTTAGAGCATAAGAACTCTCTTTTTTTTTCCCCAGAATGCAGAGTTGTGTAGAAGGGAAGGAAAATCAATGCTAATTGTCAGCAAGCTGATGCTGAAGTTTACAGAGGCAAATCAGACTGTTTCCTTTCCATGGCAGTGCTAATGGCTGTCCCAAAATCCAGTGATATTTCTAAGACTGGGATGCAGGACTCATCCTACACAAGTATTTCACAAAGTCACTTTGAAGTGCTGACGTTTCACAGACCTGATCAAAGATGATCAGTGGCAACCTCATCAACCTTATTCCAGGGAACCCCCACCTCCACCCCTCTCTACACTAAGCTTTGGATGTAATGAACCAGGATTTGGAACACTGCCATGAAAAGATCAGCCACCCCCATCCCATCTCTTGCACAACATTGATAAGGTGGTGAGTGCCCCCCCTTGAGTGTTTGAGACGTGGCTGGTATCACGTACCCTTCCAGCCTACACTCTGCATGTGCACAGAAGCCAACTTCCCCTTACGTCACTGTCCTGCTCTTATCTTGGAGAATCTCTGCTGGGAGAACAGCACTGCCATTCTTTACAGCTTTGAAGCTGAGTAACATCTTGCACCATGTACTATTCCAACACAGAAGAAACAGAACTTTACCGCTTGCAGGCCACTACTCCCTGGTCCTCTTTAAGCAATTTTAAGAGGTACAAGCAATAGTTGATAAGAACACCAGTACAGTAACAAAATGAAGCAAACAAAATAAAATATAAAAAAAAACTCACAAAAATCCAAACCCCAGCATTATGTATTTACAAGTCATTTTTAAACCAGGAATGAAGTCAGTTCTGTAGAAACAATTGTGAAAGCCAAGTCAGCAAGATCAGTCTTCTGGTTTTACAGTGACAAGACACATAATAGTGATTGGCTATGACACATAATTGTGAATGGCTATGACTCCTGGTCAGAATGCCTTTAAGGGCTTCCAGAGCAAAGCAGCCCTGCCTGTAGTAGCTGTTTTCATTATCACTGTAACAACAGCCTTGATTTTCAACGTGCTGCTCTGCAAAAAGGTTTCCCCTCCTGCTACACACCCTGATTTCAAAAGATTTCTGACCTCATACATCAACAAGGATCAGCAGAAACCTGACCTTCAGCAGCACAAAGTTATCACATCCCAGCCTATGCCGAGCCTCTGGTACCAGGAAAGAGCCTCTTCCCCTCAGTCTGCTTCAAGGCAACCGAATTCTACCCTTAAAAATGTTCTGTGAAGAAATTCCCTGATTCATCAGTCTTTCATGCCTACAGGCTGCAGAAGACAAGAGCACTGAGTGCTGGGGAAAAACACACCTCTTTCTATTTTGCAGAAGGCAATAGGATGCACAAGCTTGAGAGGATTTTCCAAGCAAACGGGATCTGCCCACCTCTGTTCACCACTTCCAAGCAATGCGAAAGCCCCAGTGGAGGGGGCAAGGCACACACAGGACTCTGGACAGGGCCATCAGTTGTGCTCAAGTGCCTTTACTTGCAGAAAGAGAAGTTAAAACCAGGAAAAGGATAAAATCCTGTTCTTTGTGGGGTTCACTGTTTGATACCCATATGACACCAAACAGCCCAGTAACTTTGTAACTACCTCAATGGTAACATTGACGCAAGGTTCAATCCCAGGCTAAGCAGGAGCCTGGAATGATCAGGGGTCACTGGACACAGAGATTTTACCTGCCTGTGTTCAGCGTGGCACACAGCTCACACCAATGCTGTTTGCACATATCACAAAACATCCCACTCCATGTGCAGATCTGAAGTACCCAGGAAAGAGCAGAGCCGTGTTCTCCTGCCCCGAGCCCAAAGCGTGGCGTGCAATTCCGTTTACTCACCTTCATGTTCCAGCAAGTTCAACAGCAACATTCAAACAGCCTGTGATCCACGTGGTTTGCCATAGGCTACTGTAAGAGAGAGCTCTCTGTGCTCAGAGGAAGCCAAATAAAGCAATTCAACTTCTCAGTGCAGCCCTCTGTATGCAAACTGCAAACACTCAAAGAAGGAATGTTTGAGATTTAGGAGTCTTCTTATGGTGTCAGTTTTTCATATACAGGCTTGTATGGGACTACTTGTTTGACCTTATATTCAAAATTAAAATAATGCTATGTCAGGCTGATTTTTTGGGGTTGTGGGTTTGGGGGTTTTTTTAACATCGTTTTCCCATAACAAATGTAAAAAAAAAAATCTGTGTATGTATCACATCCATTTCAGAGGTCATTTATCAGAGCATCTGCTTAAGTGAAGAAGCTTCCCCACAACAGCTGAGTAAACATCTGGATGGATAAAGGAAGACAATGATTAATTCTCGTTACAGTCTCTAGTTTATAGAGAAAGAAAAGATTACATTTCAAGGCTATTAATCCAAGTCTATACACGCTGGCAGAAGTTTCTATCTTACAACTGGCTTAAAAGAATTTGTCCTGGCAGCTGATCCAAGCCCTGAGGACAACAAATATTTGAGACACCTGTCCTAGAGGTCAATATTAAAGTACCAACTTCGAAATCAAAACTGATTCTTCTCAACATCTCATTAATTGACCACGTCCTGTGGAAATTAGGTTAATGCCAATTCAGCCCTGAGTTCTGTGCAGTATTTGATTTCCACTTTGATGATAAACAATTATAAGAATTTAAGAGTTGATGCACAAACACATTTTCTGCTTTTAGAGTTGCAGAAAAACAATGAGAATCTTCAAGAATGAGTGCTCCAACTCGAGTAAAGTTCTGCATAGAACAGTTGCAGTACCTTGAAAAAAAAAAAGGAAACAAAATGTAGTTTGCACATTAGGATTTACACCCTCAAAGACTTCAAATATATTTCTGCCTCATTCTCAAAAGAAAGTGAGATGAAATGACCCTGCTGCCTAAAAATAAAAGCCCACCAAGTAGTTTGAGTCTCTGCTGGCAAACAACTTTAAAACAGATGCTACTGCACAGATCTTTGCCAGCTTTCAGTAACACAGATACATTCCTCCTTTTACTTCCCACTCCCTATATATGCAAAGCTTTAGGGATGTGAGAGTATATACAGTAATTTCACTGCTGTTGCTGAAGTCCAAAGTGTTCGCAAGATAGGGGTTGTATTTTCAGGGCTCTGTTCAAATCCAGTGGTTCTGAAAGACATATCAGTAAGTAATAAAAGCAGCTGGCAACCACACAGACCTTGTCACTTGACTGTCAGCCAATCTGAGATAAATACAAAACAAAAAGTAAAATATACAGGTGTAATTGCAGCAATTCGGCTTTCCTCCTACTTATCTACCTTTCAATGCTGTGTTACTGCAGGGGTGCTGCACTAAAGCTTTCTAAACACAACACTATGGCCACAATCAACAGGATCAGGGATGCACAGCTGTCTTCTCAGCTCAAACACAATTCACCTTTAGAACTAATCTTAAAGGTTCAGAGGGAGGGACCAAAAAGAGTCCCTGGACAGTTAACTCTCTCATTCCCATCTTCATCTCCAACCCAAAGTGGATTTAACCAACACCACATTCCCTATATAAAGGAAAAATCTGTGACTTGGTAACACCGACCAAAGGATAGGAAGCAACAGACACTGCCTGTCAGCATTGCGGGAACAATGGCAGACCTGTATCCACACACAGCTTGGAGCCACTGCCACCCGTGTTGAGCAGCGCAGAACAAGGCTGGGAGCTTCTCACTTTCAGAGATGCTGAACCTACTACACTTGCTGATCAGTCCGCAATTTTTATTTCCTTTCAGACTTTGGCAGATCATTTCCACAAACAGACCACGTTCACTGATAGTTTAGCAGGCACCAGCTCAGAGAGAGCCTTGTCCACCCTGCTCAGGGTGAGTTTTACTGTTTTTTCCCTCTGGGACTGCTGAAGCTGTGGAAGTTCAAGAAAGATGCCAGTTTTGCATTCCATTTGAAAATTGTTTTAATACTATAAAACTCATTTGTTCACATATTTTGTACAAAAGATGAGTTGTTTTCTCTTAATTACAGGAGAATCATTTCAACCTTGCGAATTCAGCTAAGTAGGTCCAAAACAAAACAAGACTGGGTTCTACTGGTTCTGGAAGGTCCCAATACAGCTCACCCAAGGTCTCTTTCCCATTTGGCTCTCACAGTTATGGACCACCTTGATGGAAAATACTCCACATCATTGACTCTTCGGAGGCTTGTAGTGAATTCGGCACCGCTCATTAAATACCTGAGATACCAAAACAGAACAGCAAAAGCAAATCAGCCCTCATCCACCAGAACTTCACAGATAGTTCAGCCAACTGTACCCATCTCAAGCTGCCCAGCCCTGATGCACCAATAAATGGCACTTACCAAGACATCTGTCTCCATTCACCTTCTCTCCTGGCTTTAGTAAATCCAAAGTTTGCAGCCTGATGTTGGGAGACTGCACAGCACTAAGTGTTCTCCCTCAGATAATGCAGACTCTTAATCCTGGCAGCCTGTTATCAAAAATGCTGATGCCTTTTTGTTTTCAAAAGGGAGGGAAATAATCAGTGGAAGGCTCCTGAATGGTTGTGTTAAGTTCACTCTGACCTTCAAATTTGGGTGCTGTATTCGCGTCTTTCCTGAGCAGGCACATTTTACATTGTCGTGACAGCCAAGAAGAGGGGCAAGAGCTGGAAGCCACGTGCACACTTCCAGTTATCCGCCTGCAGGTACAAGTGCTGCCAGCACTCCCTGCAAAGGGCACACCACTCCCGCCTCACTCACCTCTGGCACCTTCTCTGGGTAAAATTTAGCCTACAGAACTGGATACTGATGGTCATGTATATTTAGCTTGAACTGTTGCAGGCTGTGTCAGGCAGACTGCCTGCCCTAAGGAGGGCCAATAAGGACAATGTGACTACTTAAAGTAGGGCAGTCTAAATCCAAAGCAAAATACACAGGCTCCCACCAAGGTTGCAGGTGCTTTTCACAAGCCATTTAGTTATTTATTGGTTTTTATCCAAACGCATCTGGCACAAGTCCTGAAAGTGACACAAGCACCACCTAACACTGAGCTGAGGGTCTGGCAGGGGTTGGTTATCGCACCAGCATTCCCACAAGAGCGTATTTTGCCAAGCTGTCCAGGATTTGGCAGACCCAAATGCCTGGGATCATCAGGATATGAAGTTTCGTGAACTCTACCATGGGCTTGACATGCAAAGTGAGTGGTCTTGTAATTTTGGGGAAGTTATGCAACACTTTATATAAATACACTATTTCCAGCTCTATCTTCCTGGACTCTTCTACAGCTGATCTCCTTATTCACAGTTCAGACCCTGTGGCAACTTCAGCAAAAGTAAAGTGTGGAGCACCTGTAAGTTACAGCATTGCTTCTCAATAATTTTTGAGTAATTTTCAACTTACTTTAAAATTTAATTTATTTTAACAAACAGACATATTACAAACTGCTTCGTAGTGCAGAAAACAAAAGCTGTGATATAGTTTCTTTCACACATAGAAATGTGCAGCCATTATGCTACCACATGCAATGGATACCTCTGGATCAGATCAGTGATAGGAGGAAATTGTAGAAATTAAGAGCAACAGAGGGTTCCAATTCCGAAACATTTTAATACTACACAAATCGCACCATTTTTTGTCCATTGTCTGTTAATGACATTTAAATTGCATCTATGTCTAAAAGGGTGCTGGAAATACTCTCTAAAGCACTGTAAGGGTCTCTTGCATCCAACAACACACCAGCTTGTTTGCTATCATGCAGACTTTTAAAAGCATCTTTAACAGTAACTCCACAACCTATAGAAGGAAGATCAACACTGCAGTCTTACTAACACTGCCTCCTACTTTTAGGATCATTGATTCACAGATCTCAGTGTGTTATCAGGCCACTTAACTCCATTGGTCTACCTGTGAAGTGCTATTCTTTTTTCAGACAGGAAAAACAGTGGCTGAGAAACCTTAACATTCATGTTACTATGCAGAAGTTTGATTTTGCTGGCTTTTACATATTAGTATAAAATACCCCACCAACAAACTCCAGGCTGGAGGTGCTGGACAGAGACTAAGGCAAGTGTCTTGTTTGAAAGTCAGTTCCTCGTTTGGTATCACCCAAATTCCACTGCATGCATTTCTATAAAGCAGCATCCTTCTGTATGCCTCTATTGCTACAGATAGCCAGTGTTTAAAAATAACTGTTTCCTAATCAGATTTTTCCAATCAGTTTTCAGTTGTTTAGGGTTAATGGAAATACATAAGTGTAATTCCCAACTACAAGTCTACAAGAGCAAAACACCAGCCTGCACACGAATAACCATTTCCATGTAACAAATTGCATCCAGTCTGCCACTATGGCTGGTCCTAATTCCTTCAGTGACATTTTCACAGGCAGCTAAATGCATATAGCTCTGCTATATGCAGAGCTGAAGATAAAACCCAGAAATATTTATCTCTTCAGACTCCACTCTAAGTATTTGTTGAGGAATGCACTACAAGGCTAAAATACCCCTGCACCATGCATACCTCACTGTTTATAAACTCTCCATCTTCAGGAAAAATTAAGCAGTTCCATCACTAGTAAAAGCTTAATGCAGCTACAAGAAACATCTGGAATCAGTACTAAATTTGGTGTTCCAGAATGAAGGTGGGGGTGGGGGCTGTTCCCCTATAGCGGAGTCACCATAAAATATTTGCCTTTGGTGACCCACAGCTGTTATTAAGGCTGTGGCATTGCTTAGTCAGATCTGAGCTGGTTTAAAATTAATTAAGCTTAAATACATATACTGTCCCAAAAAGCTAAGCAGAGCTTAGCTCTTACTCATGGCAAAGCATACATGGAAAACTGTAAACCTCATCTCACCAGCCTACACTGAGGTTACCGAAGAACACACAAGACTTAAAGCTGTATTGGTTTGACACTGATGCAATCTAGGGGGCTAAAACCATGAAGTAGAGATTAAAAAGGAAGATGCAGCTAGTATTAGCTAGTTGCAAAAATCCTTTTTGCATTTAGAGAGGGAAAGATGTTCTCTCTGCAGTATTGAAAGCTCTGAAAAGCTACAACAAACCAGAAACGGATGCCAGAAGTGAAATGCTGTAGTGACACAATACAGCCACTTCAGAATTTAGCTCAGTGTAAAGATCACTCTCTAATGAGATACACTTAGGGGCCATCAATCCAGAGGGTGATCTGCACCCTCTGCTGACACAGGAGAGCAACAACAAGGCTGCCCTTTGCTCCAGGGAGCATCAGTTCAGGCCTGAAGAAACTCTATCAGGAAAAGGTTCAGCTTCTACAGCTGCGCTCTCCCCTGGGCTCTGCTCACACGTGTAATCAGCACCAGACACAGGCAAATTTGAAAGACCCATCTCTCTGACGTTGTTAGAGGCACAGCAAAGCTTTTCAGAGTCACCACAGAAAAGTCTGCAAAGCCCTCAACCACTGGGCAAGGGGGAGAAAGGGACACAGGGAATAATCCACAGTCCTTCCTCCCCCCTAAAACAGATGCTTTTCTTTCCTTTGCAGTGCAGCTGAAAAGCTTTGATCTCTGCATCCAGAACTGGGAAAATGACTGACTTGAAGCATTTCCCCCAGCACTGCCCTCATCTATTTCTAATTAACCTGCTTCATAAGGCACCAGTCCCACACCTCCACAGCAGGACTGTCTGTTGGGACAGAACATCATCACTATTAAAGGATTGAGTACCTTCCAGCTTCTGTCGTTTACCACTTCTTCAACATTGAGCTCCGACTGCATCAATTTCAACTGCAGAAAGTAACACATAAAGAGGTTATTGCCAAACAGGTCTCCCTGCATCCTTCAGTATTTACTACCATTGCAACTTTCCAGCTCACAACCCCAGCACCAGGTGCACATCTCCTCCACTGGTGCAAGCCAAAGGACACAATGTGCAATCACCCAGAGAGCCTGGTCCTTCCAGTCAGCCAGTGCTTGGGGCACACAGGAGTCTGCAAGGGCACTGAAGGCAAGCCTGGCAGAGGTAGATCCTGATTACTAATGCTCTATTCTTAAATATTGCCCCTCAAGATTTGCTACCTATTAACTGATTAACATTAATGGCTTCACAGACATAAATAACTGCACCTAATTCAAGCACTCAGCACATGGAATGCCAAGGCTGTGGTTAGCTGTGCAGCCCTGAGTTGTCATTCTTGCATTATTAGGGTCATACATGGAGCTGGCAGCAAAGCTAGGAATCCAGCTAGGGATTCTGGATTTAAGGTTATAAACAGACCCTCTCTGCTTCATTTGATGTCTGCTCTGTGCCAGAGAGGGTCTGCAGTCTGATCACGTGTGCTTGTGCTGTCTGAACCAGTTAATATTTTATGTCATCACAGATCACAAATCAGGTTTACACAGATGCAAAAGCTCTGTCAAGAACTACCACAATATGCAATTCTTGAGCACTCACTCGACCCATGAGACAGAAGAATTTCTTTGTTTCACACCAATTAGAAACCCCCAGAGGCAGGTGTGACAGCTGTGTTCAGGTAATTTGGTCATGAAGCAATAGGAGGAGATACAAGAACCATCTACCATTTTTGCCCACATTTAGGATGGATTTTTGTTGGAGTCTTTAACACAACAGAATAAGTGTCAGTGTTTATCCATTTTCAATACGTGGTTCCCATTAGAGTCTTGGTGAACAGGTGCAAGCCAAGACAGCAATCCCATTAAAAACATTCCAAGTAAGATATCCAGACACACAGAGTTGCTACAGTTGTTGGACTTTCCCCTATTCAATAGGACTTCGAACTGTTTAACAATCCAGCATCCACAGAGTGACTGGATGACCAGGATAAGTCTCTATAAAATAAACACTTAGAGGACCTTTAGCAGTTCAAAGACATTACTGCTCCAAGTTTTCTCATTCAGTGCCCCAGAAGTAAAAATTTTGCATAAAGTCCTCCAATTTGTACAACTAGCAGGATGAGACAAACACATACAACAAGAGAAAAGAGACCTGTATTGCAACCAAGTGACTATATATTTGAAATGCACAATCTTAAAACTAGGATGTGTTCTGTCAAGATAGCTTTTTTTGATCTGTAGAAAAAATACAACTCCCATGGAGAACAAAAAAAAAAGGCAAAAAACCCAAAAACCCCAAGGGAGATCACACCTCATAAGGTCCAAGTGCTAATTTGAGGTTATCTCATAAAAAAATTTCTGAGATGTTTCTAAATCATGGATTGCTTTTAACATTCGAAGTCACCTCCAATCACTAAACATTATCATTGTGATCCTCCTAGTGGTTTCAGCGAGAAGTTTTGGGCTCAGTAACAAAATTATTTAAAGAATTTGCTCTGCAAACAAAATTTGAAGAAAATACTAACATACCAAACCTACCAGTTTTCCAAGCTTGTTAGCAGTTCAATAAATGAGGCTTTAAGAATAAGCCACTCGCCTGCCACATGGTTCTTCCAGTATCCTTTCCCTTACACAGAGGGCCCTGGAACTGTGGTGAGAACTTCAGAGGGGTTCCTTTCTCCACTTCTCATACTCCATCTCGATCACCTCTGGTCATCTCTGGTCAAGTACACTTTCCACCCAGAGCCCAGACGGTTGAGAGGGCATTGGCACATTAAAATTCCTTATGCAAACCCAGAAGTCTCTCTCACACCATCACAAGGTACCCAAAATACTAATCCAAGAAATACCAAACAGCAGAAAAGTTGGGTAAGTGGAATTCAAGGTTGCCTGAGAGCATCTTGTAGAGGACAGGAAAAGTTAAGTTGTACCTCAGTGGTATCGGTCAGGGAAGGTTAGAATCCACCATGGGGAAGCACACATGTTTTTCTACAGCATTTGTGTAATAGAATCTCAGCAACTGCTCCACTTGCAGGATAAAAGCAGCTCTGTCTTGAGGGCTTGAAAAAATGGTTCTCACAAAAACCAACAAGAGCCAACAAGAACCTTGGAAAAGACTGCCTGACTCAGGATCCACTCTGGGTTCTCTCCATCACACCGGTCTTTCTGTTTGGGAAAGATACTTCCTTCTTCCTCTATAAATGATCTCTAAAAGCTCCACCACTCACCTTTGTCTGCTCTTTCCTGAGTTGCTTTAATAAAGCTACATTGTCTTGGGCCTTTTCCCTCTCTTCTTTGAGAGTTTTCACTACAGCAGAAGACTGAGAGATGCAGTTTTTGATGATTCTTTCTCTCTTGGTGTGAGCATCCATCAACTAAGTGGGGAGAGAAAGAAAGTCACAACGACTTGTCAGAGAATAAAACCCTCCAAGTTACAAGTAAAAAGAGACACTTTCTAAAGGCACAGTATTGTGCCCATACATCCCTTTGTCTCCATAACCCACATGTTGGAAGCAACACTGCTTTGAGCAGCAGCTGCTTCCAACTCAGACTATTCTGTGGTTCTTGCTGTTACCAACTTGATCAAAAGTCAAAGGTAAACATGAGAAGGAGTCTTGCAGAGTAGCAGGAAAAGGGTGTTAGCACCCTTCTTAAAAGATCCTCAAAGGATCAGTATTGCAGAACGAAGAATTCTCCCACATGGTTTTAAACCAAAGCAGTTGTTACATTCATGTGGTTTAGGTGTGTGGGGATGCTGAGTGGGACAGTTACAAATACACAGAGCGTGATATATCAAGGCAGTGTTTTCCTTAGACACTGACGATGCTTTCCTGGCCACTGCACATGACAAATCAGCAGGAAGCAAGCTGGAAGTGGAAGGCTGGAAGTGGAAGGCGTGCACACTCACAGACTGGTACAGCTCTTTACACGTCTGGCCAGGATCAACCTTCCCCACAAAGGAAGCTGTTGGAATTGTAGTGTTTAATTCATGGACAATTCTATCATCGATCGTCCTCATCACCCTGAGCAGCTCCTGTATTAAAAACCAGAGAGAGATACTTGGTTTTATCTCTGAAAAGGCCTACTACAAAAAAAAATTGCACAGTTAAGCATTTTAATAGAGAACTAAATAGGATTGCTTACAAAGAGATAAAACACACCAAAGGAACAATTTCCACGTGCAGGAGTATGTGCTGAAAACCATGGAGTTTCCTTGGCAGCAAAGGCCAGAGAGGGGGTGAGTAACAGGTGATGCCCCCTGAAGCCTCCTGGCCCTGCGGGCAGTATGGACAGGCTGAAGAGCATCTGCCCAAGTCCCCGTCCCTGATTCCAGGTGGGAAACTGGCCCTGAAGTGCACCAAAATGGCAAACTTTGAATAAAACCCCCCACCATTTTGAGGGGCATGAAGCTGAGTCGAGGGAGGTTTAGGCTGGATATCAGAAAAGTTTCTCACACAGAGAGTGGCTGGGCACCGGAATGGGCTCCCCAGCAAAGTGGTGACAGCACCAGCCTGACGGAGTTCAAGAAGCGTTTGGACAACGCTCTCAGGCACATGGTGTGACTGCCGGGGTGTCCTGTGCACGGCCAGGAGTTGGACTGGTGGATCCCTGGGGGTCCCTTCCAAACCAGCATATTCTGGGATTCTGTGTTCGAGAAACAGGCCGGTTCCCACCGCCTCGCCGGCCTGGGCCCTGCTCGCACGGCTGAACGGACGGTGGCACCTCACGTTCCGTTAAACGACGCGGAGGCGCCCACGGAGCTCCCGCCGCCCGCGGAGGCTCCCGCGCCGCGAGAGCTCCGTCCCGGGAAAGGCACCCTGGGCGGAGGGGGAGATCCCCCGCTCCGCTCCCACCAGACGGATGAGGGGAGTGGAGCG